>CAIGRS010225597.1:0-14091 GCA_903798395.1 Fraxinus floribunda | reverse complement strand
GTTGGCTTTTAGGGTGGTTATGGAGCACAAGAGAGATCAATTAAAATAGCAAAATTACTTTTACAATGAAATAGACACGCCGCACTGAACTACTTTAGTCGCTGGAACTTTTTTATTTCAAATAACATCAACTACAACCCTCAACTCGTGGAAATATAATTAAGAAGAATCTATGTGTATCCCCGTAGAGAAGGAAGGACTTAAGGGGAAAAAAAGCACCTTTAATCGTCCTAAACTCCACATTTAGCTTTCTGGGTGAATTTGGATCATTTGGCATAAAAACAAATCTTTCCTTATTCTGTAACAAGCAACGGGGGAAAAAAAAAAAAAAGATTAGTCGATAAGCTGCATTTTTTGTAGTAATTAATAGCTCCAGTTTCTTAATTATAATCCAGCAATCACCAAATAGACGTCATCAAAATTTTAAAAATGAAAAATAAAAAAAAGAAAGCTAAATTTGATTGAACAGCTCAACATCATTGATCTGTCCAGCATTCTGGTACATTTTATTATATTGTACCCAACTAGGTATACTCAATCCAGCAGATTATAGCCCAACAAAATACTTCAGGAGAAAAAAGCCGTACTGACATCGAAGATGAGCGGGACGCTAAAACGCCGATATAAGAATGCGATTGCTCGGATTATTACCATTTTAAGGGAGCCAGGAAGACCGGGGTCCTTGACCGATGACTTATACTTGGCACGCTTCATCACCTGCCTAAAAAAAAAAAAAAGATTAGTCGATAAGCTGCATTTTTTGTAGTAATGAATAGCTCCAGTTTCTTAATTATAATCCAGCAATCACCAAATAGACGTCATCATAGCTCGGTCATTTTAACAATTAACACAAAAATTTTAAAAATGAAAAATAAAAAAAGAAAGCTAAATTTGATTGAACAGCTCAACATCATTGATCTGTCCAGCATTTCTGGTACATTTTATTATATTGTACCCAACTAGGGTATACTCAATCCAGCAGATTATAGCCCAACAAAATACTTCAGGAGAAAAAAGCCGTACTGACATCGAAGATGAGTGGGACGCTAAAACGCCGATATAAGAATGCGATTGCTCGGATTATTACCATTTTAAGGGAGCCAGGAAGACCGGGGTCCTTGACCGATGACTTATACTTGGCACGCTTCATCACCTGCCAATCCGCCATGTTTGATAGCACAAGTATAGGCAAATAATAACAAAAATACTCAAATCGGTACTGAATTAATCTATTCAAATATTATAATTATCCCGTTTATAATGAATTCAAATAATTTAGGGCAACACGGAATCAATTTGAATCGGCCCGGCTCCGAGACATGCACACAGAGATATAGGGTTTTAGAGTGAAGTACAAAAATCTTTCTCTGGCTGGCGTTGGGGCGCCAACTGGGAGGGGAGAAAGACCATTGATCCGCGTGAAATGACTCGGGTGCTTGGGCGTGGCTATCAATCAGGGCATAATCGAAGCGTTCTAATTCTCATAATTTGCATTTATGTGTATGCCGTGAAATATTAAAAAGTGATTTTTTTTAAAAGAATATTGTTAAATAATATGAAAAAATGGTGAGTTCAAGTATAAAATTATTTTTTAAAAAAATATATAATTGAAAATAAGTTAAAAGAAGATTAATTTGAAAAATCCTAATTCGATAGGCTTTTGCATCTCTTTGTTCGATTTGCAAATTGTAAATTCTTACGATGGTATGAACTAGTGGATTGCTTTTCTCCAATTTTATTAATCAAGATTTTAGATGAATGAATAAAGATCGACACAGTTACAAAATAGTCTTATTTTCTCTTTATGTGATTAGCTCGAAAACCTCTTACAGTAGGTGATTATTGATCAAGTGAGAAAATGATTAATATATCTTTTTATTATTCTTTTTCAATACAAAATTATCCATTTGAAGTAATTGTCTATTTCGAAGCATAAATTGAAGTAGTAGATCATCTAATCCCCGTCCATGCAAAGACAAATTGTCCATATGTCATAAATTTGATCAACGAAGTAGTCAAAACTCATAAAATTTGATATTCGATTTGTAAATATGCATAACCATTAACTTTGATAGCAAAAAATGCAAATTTTCTCTTAATTTCACTGTTATAGTTCACCTTTCTTAAAATTTTCGAGGGTGAAACTTCACATAAATTAAATGAATATTAAACAATAATTCGCAGTTTTTTTTTTGGAACATTTGATTAAATTAGACCAAATTAAAGTTATATTGCTTAGAAATTAAACTACGTAATTTCTTAAATGTATATGGTAGATGAAATTTCTTGTCCTCACAAGGTAGAAGGAGGTTTGACTGCAAGACCCACCCACCGAGTAGATTCAAAAGTCGGTCTTAGTGATCCGACGTTGTCGTGTGAAAATGTCATCACTCAACAGATAAAAGTTACTCCAAGAATGATCTTTCTTAAAACAAGTTTAAATTGAACTAAACATTAGAGAGCAAGTCCTAATCTTTTCTTTTTAAGGCCTCATTTTTCTCCCCCTCAAAAACATAAAAAAAAGGCCCTATTTCACTTTATTTGGAGGAAATTGCTTATGGTGCAGTGACAGAAGCCCCATTTTCTGCAATGCTGAAGCTGCTGTCATGGCCTTGCTCAACCCTTCAACATCTGCTCTCAAACCTTAATATTACTCATGCTCCCTCTTCATATCTCCTCAGCATCCTCACCATTTTTGTTCTGAATCTCTGATGATCTTGAAGAGCCTGCCATCTGTAATTCCATTGATTGCATGCCCTTTTCTCCTTTTTCAACCACGGGGGTGCCATCTTTTGATGAAGCATTTTCATTCTGCACACTTTCTTGTGCAACTTGGTGCCCAAATTGGGGTTGCATGACAATCGGAATCTGGCCAGCAGGTATGGATTGAACAGGTGGTAACACAGAAGCAGCTTGGGATGCATCAGAAGGCATTTGGCTAGAAGATGGCTGTCCACTTGATGGAATGACAGGAAGCAAAACATCAGGAACCACAGTGCCCCTCGCGCCAACTGGAGGAACAGAAGAAACTACCTTTGGAGACGCATATTTGAGATTTGCTCCTGCTGTACCACCTGTTTGAAGAGTTCGGTTTTGAGCCGAGAACTGTTGTCTTTTCTTCTTATCATTTGAACATGTGGGGCAATGCCATTTTCATCTGTAACTGGTATGTAATGTCCTGGCTTGAGTACAACACCCCTCAGAGTTGTATTGGAGTTGCCAATTCTAACATTGAGCACATAGCCAGCACCAAAAGTGGCCTCTACAACCCCCGTCACTGCCTGGCCCACCATATTTTCTTTTCCATCCATGCTATCCACTTTATGGGGACGCTTTCCTTTCGCTCCTTCAAAACCAGGTGGTTCACGTTCAGTTTTAACTTGCTTTAGGTTTGTTTCTTTTCGAGGGCGACCATGTCCCTGCTTCGCCGGGAGGACTGAAGGGGCACCAGAGTCATCACCTTGGATAACTTGATTCATTTAGATCTTCGGTCCTGCAAACAAAATAAATCAAACAAATTAAGGATTTTAACCTTATCTTCACCTTCCCAGAGGATAATGATTCTAGGTAGCTCTTAACTTCTGTTGTATGTATTCACCAGGAACGGTACATTTCAAAAATGGGAAATGGATTCACCCATATTCTGTTATTCAGTCAAAATAAACAAATTTAACTCCAAAAGCAAAAAATGCATCTGGGTTGATATTGGAGGATTCAACATTAGTTACCGCATCTTGGGGATTCAACATTAGATGTTAGTCATGAAACTCTCTCACAAGAACGAATGAAACAATGAAACAAAGATCATTGGGATAGCTGAAAATACTATAAGAAAAACTTTCTTAACTTATTTTCCTTCCTTTAAGAATCTTTCTTTGCCGGGGGATCAGAAACAACTATAGAACTGTGATAGCATGAAAAATTACAAACAGTTGAGCATCCCCAGTGTTAAAAACTGCAGTGAGTTTCCAAGTTTAATCCAGTCCAATATTTAGTATAGCACAATTTCCTAATTTCTTTACAGAGGCAATGGATAGTTTTAGATATAAATGTTTCTCTTGGTTTTGTGATATTAAACAATTTAACGTTAAATGATACTGAATTCAATAAACAAATCACCAACTCCTTCAATCTCTCTAAAAGGTCATTCATTAAGCATAAATTTAATGGGAAAATTCAAACTTTCTGCTGTAAACAGAGATCATCCTATGATCTTTAATTAAAAGAAGTGTACATATAGTGCCAATTAAACTCAAATCACAAGAAAGTACTTCATGTTTTGATAGAAATCCAGTAAATCTAATCAACTTATCAAGAATTCCAACCACAAAAGTTAAATCTATCAAAATTGATCATGCAACGCAGGATCAATATCATATCCATCGACTTACAACTTTAAATAATTAAATCTTTTGCAAAGAAAGTTCAATCAAATTAACAGTGTCAAATAAAGGAAGAATTGCTCACCTTGGAAAGCTCGCCAAATTGTGCACTAAAACTGCAAGAAAAGGAGTCAATTCAAAGAAAGATGAATCAAATTAACAGTGTGAAATAGAGAAAGGAAGAATTGGGTCACCTATAAATGCTCGCCAAATTGTGCGGTGAAACTGAAAGAAAAGGAGTGAATGCACAAGTATTTAATGCATGTATTTATAGCGTCTTTTAGATGGTATGAGATAATGTTCAGATTCCACATTTTACTTGGAAGTGTATATAGTGGAGGACATGAGACATTTTTAGTTGGGAGGCACAATCAAACTGGCAAAAAAATTGTGAAAAAATTAAAACATTCCATATCTTATTACCATCAAGTCTAAAGACACAATTTCAAAAATCAGTTCCATTACATGAGCTACTATCATCTACTAATTTTTTTTCTCTATATCAATCTCAAGCAAAACTGAACACCTTTATGTACTACTTTTTTAATCAAATTAGATTAGATATTCTAGTTTGAAGTCATTAAAAGAGAGAAAAAAAAATATGTATATCTTTTCCACTTCTATTCATGACATAAGTGACACGTATGGCCTTGAGGCTCCCTCTAGAAGAACGTCGAATAAGGATAAGACAGGCCATGTAATAGAAATTTGCAATATAACATTTAGAAGTGCTTAGTTTGAAAAGAACTTTTGAATGTTTCACTTCAACACAAAGGAATGCACAAGAACAAGTTAAACCTCCCAATCACAATGCACTATCTTTCCATTCTATTTAACATTTTACAGCAACAATGCATTGTCAACTCAGTATTTCTATAAAAAAAACCAACTGGGCAATTTTAAACAAGATAACCTCAAGAAAGAGACAACAGACAGTATTCATAGTTATTCAGCAAAATTCCAAGCTTGAAAATCTTAGGGGCCGTTCTCTTCGTGTTTCAGTTTTGTGTTTTGTGTTTTGATTTCATTTTGTATTTTGTGTTTTGAATGTCTGTTTTGAAATTACTGAAAATGCGTTCTTTTTGTTATTCTGAAAAACAGTTTTTGAAAACAGAAAAATAGAAAACGCGTTTACTTTGAGATGTTGAGAATTTTTTTTTTATAATCTTTTATTCAAGAAATCTGATTATTCAATAAAGTTTAATAATTTAATGTTCATATAGTATTAAATAATATATAAAATTTGAAGTTGGTGAATCTTAAAATATTTTTTTCTTGATATAAAAAAAAACCTAAATTAAATTAGGCAAAACATGTCAATCGATACAATTAAAAATGGGACGGATTATCTCTATGCCAAATGACCAAATAGCTCTTATAACTTGTTTATACCATTTGTGTATCTCGTTTAAAATTAATAAAAATGATGAAATAAATTTGGTAAACAAGAATTATCTAGCATCAAGACACAACCACACCTAATTAAGCTGCTATGATGAAAAAAGTTTGGTAAACAAAAATTAACAAACATCGGGTCACAACCAAACCTAATCAAGTTGTAAAAAAAGGGAGCACTAATCTCATGTTGACATGATAATAAATATTTTGAAATCAATCTTAACGAGTTCATGCTAGTTCTCACAATTCTTACCGAATACAATTTTGATCGTTTAAACACGCTAGTTCATGCTAGTTCTCACAACCAAACCTAATCGGTCTATTGCAACATATCTTTTCAAACCAGAGTTCCAGTTTCAATCTCTCACAGAGTAAAATTAACAAAATGTAAAGCATAGTTACACTAGAATACAAGGATATATGTGGATCCAAATTTACGAATCTTTCAACTTAAATTATCTACAATGTCAATTGATTTGAGAAACCGACTGACGATGCCTCCAAATGCTATATGCAGCAATTACCTGTCAGCAAATTGAACAAATCCACATCGTTTGCCTACTGGTATTTTTACATGAAGTAGCTGTCCATATTGACCAAAAACCAGCCTTAGATGCTCATCAGTGATATTAGAGTCCAAATTACCAACAAATATCTGCAATCAAGAACTAAATTAGACACCAAACATATAAAAGTCATACAAAATTATTGTAAATAAATTTACTCACAGTTGTGTTAGTGAGGTCATCCCACCCTGAGTTCCTTAAAAAGTCTAGTATGAAGATACAAATACACAATAAGTGTAGGTGAGGGGAAATGCTAATAGAAAAGGGAGGGGGAGAGGAGCAACAGATTAGTGGTGATATTAGTTTACTACAAAAGAAGAGCAGGAATCAAAACAGCGTACTACATGATATAAAATTTCAGAAACGCCAAAAATACGAATATGGAGGCCATTAAAACCACAGTTGACACCAACAAAAGCCAATCTCACAGGAATGGTGGCAGACAAAAAAGGACCTTGAAAACAAAATGACAACAAAATCTGAGATACTGCCTTGAATCTATCTCAAATGAAAGGTAAAGTAAAATTCCAATTGCTGCCAACTCAGACAAGAGAGAAGATCGCATACACATTTAAAAATTTTCCTATTTCGTGTTATGATCCCATGTTATGACGCTGCTAGATAATGCAACTTTAAAAGGATTTTAATAATGTAGTGCAAAATTCATGGCATCTTTCTAGTGTTCTTTTTATATATCCTATATTTGGTGTAATCCCACATTATGGCACTGCTACATCAATAGAATTTAAATAAAAGGATTTTTCAGAAGTGCAAAATCACATGCAACAAACCACAAGCAATGCTCTCTAGAGTTCAGATACACGTAGACACGCATCGACACAGTGAAGAAGCACACTTGTAGCTGACAGAAGCTGCCAGTTTCAATAAGGTTGTACAAATACACAAAAAAAAAATGTATCAATCCTTCTATATTTGGTATTCATACACAAAACAGAGCAAACCCATATATCTGTACCAGTGAAGCTGATGGCACAAGTGTCAACAAACCACTGTTGTTCCTAACCATTAAGGGCAGACAATAGAAGAAAAAATGATTATGCTTTGATACCATGATAAGTGAGAATCATTTCTGAATCATGCTTGCACATTACAAAAAGCGATTTACAGCCTCTGTGTAATGTTTTCAAGGGAGAAACAATTGCAAAATATCCTATTCAAGGCCTAAAATTATTCCAAACAACGGTCACCAATTGCACGAAATAAATACAAATTATGTTCACCAATTGATGTTAAAGCAAGACCAACACAGCAAGATGTGGATTTGAACAAACATGTAAGGACACCTAAAAAACCCAGATTCATGAACAAAATATGATCTAACTGTAACATTTTCCAATGATTGGTTGGTCGTAACTTCAATTATTTCAAGAAATAACACAATTTACTCAAAATTCACGAAGTAATAAGGTGCAAAACTAACCTACTATGTACACAATGATGCACTACACATTCTGGCAAGGAATCTGCTTAAGTTTGAACATATTCCAGACCACTTGTCAAATGGGTTCTCAATATATTCAATTCTTCTGACAAACAACAAATTAATCAAGACCAACCAAAAACGAAAATAACAGGAAATAAATTATACTCACGATCACAAACGTTCCCGTATATACACACGAGATTATAGATGCAAATATGAATCAATAAGTGAGTTTTTATGCATAGTACCTTCCAATCAATGGCGTGGAAGAAGCCCAGTAAATTTTCATAAGCAAGGTTGAGTCCAAAGCGGAGTTCAGCCGTCAATTTCTCCACTAGATCTGCCATTTAATCCATGTGAGCATTCAGAGCAGATGGGGGTTCGAATGGTAGTGGGGTACGGTGGTCTCAGTGGCGGGTGATGGTCGATTGTCGAGGAAGAAGAAGACGGTCGCGGTTCTTCAGGCTCTCGCTTCTTCCGGCTGCGTTTCCCGTGTTTTCTGAATTTTGCCGTGTTTTGGTTGAAAACACTCAAAACGACTATTTTGACGTTTTGAGTTTTTAGGCAAAAAAAAATTTTTACAGCAAAGAGAACAGGGCCTAAATGTTCCTATTTTCTGTACTAAGCAGGATATTTGTTTATAACTTATTCCAGCAGATTTGCCTATGATATCATCAATATATAGAATAGTATATATGTTTATCACTTCTGAAAAGCAAGTGCTTAGACATAATTATATATTTTTGAAATAAAAACAAACATATTCAAGTTGAGTTACTACTCAAACATATTGGCTTTGTTAAGATATAAAATCCCACATTTTAAAAAGATAAAAATATAGATCAATTTATAAAGGGTTCAGACTATTCCTCCAAACAAGGTTGACCTTTTAAGATGGAACACAAGTCTTAATAGGGTATTGAGCTCATTAACCTCCAATGAGCGATTTGGTCCGATTATGACAGAGAAAAATAAGCTTAAGAATTTCAAGATTGATTTGATTAAACATGCTACCATCTTACGATTGCATGTCACACATCTAATAAAGATGAAAATATAAATCAATTTATAAAACGTTTTGATTACTCCACTTAACAAAATTGACCTTTTAATATAGAACCATAAGTTTTAACAATCTTTTGGATAATTGGAAATATGTATTTCCCGTGTTGGGTAGGGGGAAAGGGGAAGAAGATGAACACTATTTTGGGGTTTTATTTTTTAATTTAATTCTTTTTTTTTGGTTAATTTTTTTTTCATATGAAAAATGTAAAATTACATATTTATCTTTTAAAAATTGGTCAACAATTAATGAGATATTTTATTATTGGTCAACTAATGGTCAAACTAACAGTTTCTGCCAATTAGGATTTCGGGTGAGAATTGTTTAAAGGTTTGTACCGTGGATGGCACAAATGAAAAATTTGAGCAAAAGTTGCAAAAAAGTGATAGATTTGGTACCATGGTTGCAATTTTTCCTTAATTTTACATTATTAGGAAACAAAGTGGGCTTTCTGTGCATCGTAAAGAATATAGAAACTTCGGATAGTAAATTCTTGATTTCCTGAATTAATTTTTTCCTTTTCATCACAATCGCCGGTAGAAGAAGTTATTTGTCGCCATGACCGAGGTTTGTACTCCTTCCTCTGTGTATTGTGTTTGAATTTTTTGATTTGAAGCTAAAAGATTGCGTTTAAAGACCCCATTAATTTGTTACATCGAAAAATGTTGATATTTACAAGTATTGTTATCCACCGGAAACACCATTAGAAATTCTAAATCCACAAACTGTGCAGTATGGGAATAGAGCACTGAATTGAAATTCAGGAAAAGATTTTGAATGAATCAGCAGGAATAGAATCGACATTTTTAGGGGCAGTTTCAAAGAAATAATTTTATGATGCCTAATTGCAGAGTATGAATTAGCACCATGAAGTTAGATTCATTAACCATAAAAAATGCTGTAGATATATTCAAAATATGTTATCAGGGTGCTAGGCAGAAGCTTTCCACTAGATATTACACCTGTTAACACTCATCTTGTTCATCACACGGGGTATTATTTTTTTGATTGGTTGGAATGGAGTTGCTACAAGCCTAGAATTTTAAAGTTATTGTGGGATGTAGGTTTTACAATGAGTCATCGTGTGTCTCATCCTTTATTCAAAGAATCTTTGTTGATTGGTTCCTCACTTTCTGTCTTATACTCTGGTTCTGTTTAGTAGTTGTATTAAATTTGATTAAATTTTGTTAGTGGGTTAAGATTTTCCTTTTTGTTGTTGTTCAGTTCTGGGTTAGTCAGGGTAACAAGTGGTGCGACTTTTGCAAAATTTATATATCCAACAACCCGGCCAGCATTAGAAACCATGAGCTCGGAACACGTCACAAGGATAGTGTTGCCAAGAAGCTCAGTACCATGCGACAAGACAAAGTGGCAAAGGAGAAAGAACAAAAGGAAGCAGCTCGTGTCCTGGAACAAATTGAAGCTGTAAGTGCAAATTTTGTATTGTAACTGTTTATTATCGTTGTTACAAAACATTAATCTTTTTCTTATGATGTTGCTTATATTTACTGATTTCACTTGTTCTTATGTTGGCATCTTGTATCATCTATTATACTTGGGAAGGTACCAGAAATATGATAAGCGATTTTGTATTGTCCTGGTAACTAAATTATCTAAATATACACAAGAATCATTGGGACAATGGGACACAGAAGATTGCAACATTTTTTTTTTGTCATAGAGACTATATGCTTAGTATTATAGCGATTTAGTTGCATTATACTCTGATCCATGCCACACGCATTTGAAGAGGTGATTTGGTTCTTTTCTTTATAGTTTTCTCTCTTTAGGTTTCCCAATTCATTTACTGTTTTCTTTTTGGGGCTTTCTTGTTACGGATTAGTGAATTCCGAGCATCCAATCTCCAATTACTGCTTCCTGATAAGTGGAGAGGCAAATTGATTGGAAATTTAGGATCAATGGCTGGTCAAACAGATGTATTGTCAGGCGTATGTTGGGATATAATATCTTCTTCAGATATGCGGGCCATTGAAGCTAGTAAACTGTTTTACATGTAACTGCATTGAGCAAATATTAAAATGTTGTTTGTAAACTGGATAGCTCCAAGTGATACATACACCTTGTTTTTGGGATGTGGGTGTGAGTGGGGTAGCCGGTGGTGGGTGGGAGACACATTTTCTTTGTAAATGGATCTGTGTATGCACACATGCTCAGACACATACAATATTCTCACACTCACTAACATACAATATTAAAATGTTGCTTGTAAACTGGATAGCTCCAAGTGATAAATACACCTTGTTTTTGGGATGTGGGTGTGAGTGGGGTAGCTGGTGGTGGGTGGGAGACACATTTTCTTTGTAAATGGATCTGTGTATGCACACATGCTCAGACACATACAATATTCTCACACTCACCAACAAAGGTCATCCCCAGTTCTCATTGATGGGACTGGCATTTCACACGGTTCGTTGAGAGAAGGTACATCTTATTGTTTACTCCTTCGTAACATTATGATAATTCAATAAGAATTAGCATTAAGATAATACGTTCACAACTTATAGAGAAGGCGATACATCCATGAAGAGCAATATCACATGGAAGCTATTTTTACACATGTTTGGCCCCCATTTCTAAAAACTCATTTTCAACCACGTAGTTCATGGGACCCACAATTTTTTTAATCATAAATTTTATCAATTTTTTCAAAATCTACTAAAAATCTCACCTTGTTTTTGGGATGTGGGTGTTAGTGGGGTAGCCGGTGGTGGGTGGGAGACACATTTTCTTTATAAATGGATCTGTGTATGCACACATGCTTAGACACATACAATATTCTCACACTCACTAACATACAATATTAAAATGTTGCTTGTAAACTGAATAGTTCCAAGTGATACATATACCTTGTTTTTGGGATGTGGGTGTGAGTGGGGTAGCCGGTGGTGGGTGGGAGACACATTTTCTTTATAAATGGATCTGTGTATGCACACATGCTCAGACACATACAATATTCTCACACTCACTAACATACAATGTTAAAATGTTGCTTGTAAACTGAATAGTTCCAAGTGATAAATACACCTTGTTTTTGGGATGTGGGTGTGAGTGGGGTAGCCGGTGGTGGGTGGGAGACACATTTTCTTTGTAAATGGATCTGTGTTTGTACACATGCTCAGACACATACAATATTTTCACACTCACCAACAAAGGTCATCCCCAGTTCTCATTGATGGGACTGGCATTTCACACGGTTCCTTGAGAGAAGGTACATCTTATTGTTTACTCCTTCGTGACATTATGATAATTCAATAAGAATTAGCATTAAGATAATACGTTCACAACTTACAGAGAAGGAGATACATCCATGAAGAGCAATATCACATGGAAGCTATTTTTACCCATGTTTGGCCCCCATTTCTAAAAACTCATTTTCCCCAACTCATTTTCAACCACATAGTTCATGGGACCCACAATTTTTTCAACCATAAATTTTATCAATTTTTTTCAAAATCTACTAAAAATCTGAATTTTTATCAAAACCAAATAGGGGCTTAGTATGTTTATGGATGTTTCTCTTGATTCCAAATTTCCAATTTTATAATCTGCAATTCTAGCCTTGAAAGTTCTTAGCTATCCATGTTACTATTCATATTTAGAGGACTAAACTTTATCATAGAGTTGACAGCATAATTGATTCTTATTAGATTTGGCCTTTATTACAATTTAAAGCACATGAACCAGTTATTTAGAATGAGATGTACACAATTTTTTTTATTATTTTGATGCTTAAGTTATCTTATCAACATTCAACATATCTTCCAGAAAGCTAAACGCAGTTATCAGAAGGACCTGGCAGTTTTCCGGGAATCAAGAGATTCTAATACGCAGGCATTGGTTTCTGAAGACAGTGGTCAGGGGATTGGTGAAGGATCTGCATTTTCTGGAGGTAATAAAAATTGGCTGTTTAACGTAATGAATAATTTTGGTATGATAAGACGAGTTTGTGCTATATATTTGTGTTCACCAGCCTCAGGGCAGGGAATTGTACACATGTATGAAAAAATCTCCTTTCCAGATTATATCTTCTGTCAGCTAGTTACATTTCATAAGACAGTCTATTTCTTAGTGTAAATTAAATTTTGCCTGCCAATCGAGCTAACTTATAAGACTTCATTACTGGAATTTCTGCAGTTCAGCAATGTCATTGTTTTTCACAGTTGTGATGAGAATATCATGATTTTATTTGCTATAAACCTGAAAATGATGTTTTCCTTTGTATGATTTCTTGGAGGCAAGAGATTGAGCAAAATTCCTGCATTTATAGGCTCTGTTTATCATTCCATTCTTTGACAGAGTACCAAGGATTGATGATCTCATGAGCATGTTTGCGTTACTTCTATTTGATCCTTTTCTGGTTTATTTTACTTGTCTAGCTGAAACAACTTTTATTATGACAGAGTGGGAACAAGACAGTTCATCAGGCTATTACTACAATCAAAAGGCTAATTGTTACTACGATCCAAACTCTGGCTTCTACTATACAGATGCTCTAGGTATTGGGTAAACCTATTCTAATTCTTTAATCCTTTTGAACTTGCTCCTCCAGAATATATTTCTTTCTTAACCTTGGTCGTGGTATATCAATGAAACAGGCAAGTGGGTGACACAAGAAGAGGCGCTGGCCGCGTCTCAAGTTTCTTCAGAGTCCATCCAAAGGAAACCTTGTTCAGGAAAGCCACCAACAACATCCGAGAACAGACCAGCTGCTGAAACAAAAAGAGCTGGGACCTCTCTAAGTGGACCTCCACCTGGGCATGTTGTGTCGGCACCACTCAATCCGATGAGATCCGTGAAAGGCGCTCCTTCTCAACTTACTGTCAATAAGAGGAAAAGATCAGATGAAAAGCCAAAAGCTATGTCTGCAGCAGAAGCTGCTGCCCTTAAGGCGAGGGAAGCTGCAAGAAAGAGAGTTGAAGAAAGAGAGAAGTCGTTACTTGGTCTTTATAAGCATTGACACATTGACACACGTTGGCTTCAGGAAACTCTTTTAGATATATGAGGTGAGTTTTAGCATGTTCGTTACCAATTTACACCCCCTCCCCCATGGATCCCAATTGATGCCAGCTAGGTAAAATGTTTTTTACTATCAGTCAGCTCCCATGTCCAATCCTTATCACTTCCAAATCATTTGTGCCGTTATACGGCGGTGTGTAATGGGAATTGGTTCATTATTGCTGACCTCTTGTAATAGGTCACTGTCTGGTTTCATCCATA
>CAIGRS010225580.1:0-12063 GCA_903798395.1 Fraxinus floribunda | reverse complement strand
CAGGTGGTAAATAGGATTATCAATTTAATTAATAAAAATTTAATGCCTAATGACCTCTACCCTGATTAATCCCAAACCCAGCCCTAACTTTTCTCCTTCTACCCAGTCTCTCTCTACCTACTCTTCCTTTCTTCTCTCTAGTCTCTATAGCCACTCTATCCATCCCCATCTAACCCCCTAGGGCGGAGCACAACCATCGGAGAAAGCAGATGCCCGTAGCAGCCTCAGCGCGTTGCTTCTCTCTCTCTACCTACTTTTCCTTCATTCTCTCTCTAGTCTCTATTGCCATTCTATCCCTTTGCTGTTCGTTTCACAGCTTGCCCTATTAACTTTGAGTTCCAGAACTACACTATCACCACTATCAAATGCAAGGGACCACTCTACCTTCCCAAGCTTTATTGTGCTGCTCTCAAAGATCTTGCTTGTCCATTTATTGATGATATAAACGATTTATCAAATGATCATGCATGTTCAGCTACAATAACCTCTATGGGAAGTATCCGTCGGGTTTATTTTCTAGTGAGTGCTGGCAAGGGAAGCTTAGACTCGAATGCCCTGCGCTGCCACCATTAGCGTCAAAATCAGATAAATCTAATGACTTCAAATTACCTAAATGAATGGAAGATTTTGAATTTAAATTATGTGGGTTAATTAATTATCTAAAATAACTTTTTATATTGTTATTTGAGTTGTGAAAAGTTTTCTATTTTGTAAGGGATGAATTGTTTAATTTATATAAAAAAAAACTAAGGATCCATTGTAACATTGAAAGAAATAGTCGTTGGAGCGGTCGCCGGAGCTGATGGCCGTCTCCGCCTCTTCTAAGATTTTGAATTTTAATTATGTGGGTTAATTAATTATCTAAAATAACTTTTTATATTGTTATTTGAGTTGTGAAAAGTTTTCTATTTTGTAAGGGATGAATTGTTTAATTTATATAAAAAAAAACTAAGGATCCATTGTAACATTGAAAGAAATAGTCGTTGGAGCGGTCGCCGGAGCTGATGGCCGTCTCCGCCTCTTCGGTGGAGAGGTAGAGGGAAGGTGGTATAGTGAAGTGATAGGATGTGGTGGGTGAGGTGACATGGGTAGAAATAATTAATGTATTTTATATTTTAATATTTAAAAAATTTATTTACCACCTGATTTTTGCAATATTTTAATGAGTTTGTTATTTATGAAATGTGTTCTTTAAAATTAGGAGTTATGCAAGAGAAAATTACCTAAAACCTTTTTTTTTCCAAGATTACAGTTCAAAAATAAGGGGGATAAAGTTTTTCAGGTGCTAAATAGGATTATCAATGTAATTAATAAAAATTTATTTCTTAATAACCTCCACCCTGATTAATCCCAAACCCGGCCCTAACTCTTTTTCCATCTACCTAGTCTCTCTCTCTCTCTCTCTCTCTCTCTAGTCTCTACCGCTACTCTATCTATCCCCATCTAACCCCCTAGGGCGGAGCATAACCGTCGGAGAAAGAAGATGCCCGTAGCAGCCTCGGCGAGTTCCTTCTCTCTCTCTTTACCTACTCTTCATTCCTTCTCGCTCGAGTGGTAATTAAATTGAAAGCAGTAGGAGACAGTAGCGGCGCTCAAGCGCTACGTGTATTTCACTCAGACGCCTCATTTCGAGTCCACTTGATTCCAATGCCTTGTATGGTTTCAGGAACCCAAGTGCCCAATGGCTACCTTAAAACTTCCCATACCAATTTAATACCTCTTTGAACCAATTCACAAATATCCAACGGAGTTTGGGTTACAAAATAACAAATCTTCAACTTGACACAAATTTCACTACAATGAACAAACTTCAAAAAAAATTCTCCATCGGAAGACAAATTCCACTGCAAGGAATAAACCAATGACTCTTCACTCCAAAAAACTCTTGCAAAATTCTCATCCTCTTCCACAAAGTCCAACTATGACAAATCCAATCAATCGAATCCAAGCACTGTTCAACAGAATTACTTTGGGTACCAAAATTTGTTCGAATTATCATTACGAGGAACAAATCTATAAATAATTCACAAATTACCAAATATGGTAAAAACATACTCTATAACAGATCACCACAACAAACTACTTCAGTAGAAAGTTTTTTGCTAGACTCAATATTTTTAACCACAGTTAAAGACGGCACAACTGAATCAGATTCTCCATACCTTTGTAGGGCCTAATATCTCTCTTGAGTCTATTCCTAACAATTGAATACGATGGCACCGTTGGTGGCAACAGTGGCAGCAAAACAGCATTATACCTAACTTGTGAACTCGGCTGAGTTGTATTCTTCAACATGACCAAACCAAACTCCAACGATATTATACCGAAATAAATATCCACCAATGAACTCAGCTTCTACTGACTGATCTCTAATGATTCTGTACAACCTTGCAAGACATATAGTTAGGACCTTCGCTGCCTCTCCAATACAACACAGACACCTTTACAAACCTTTAGAGCTTCATCTTCACCGGTGAACTTGTACCCCTTTGAATCAAGAGTACTCAAGTCTAACACTTCCAATACTAGCTATCTTACAAGGTGCTTCATTTCCTATATCAACAATACCTTTCAAGATTTCTTCATATGTTAAAAATGAATCTCGATGGGACACATATGAAAAATGCAAGATGTATCAAAAATCCAATCATCGTCAGGTTTGAAATCGCAGCTAGAAATAACCAAAATTTCTCCGTCACTGTAGCAATTTTCCATAATATCTACTTCGTCTGAAGCATCTGATTACTTTTCCTCTAATTTCCAGCCATTTTTCTCTATTTTACAACTTAAAATAATCCTTCTTTATGTGCTCATTCTTCTTGCAATAGTTTTTAATTTTATTACTCGTGTTAGATTTTGAACTACCCCTTACATAGCCACCCTGGACAACAAGGCCTCCTCCTTGAATCTCAAACCCAATAAGATTATTTTTCTCATTTGAAAACAAAGCATCATATACTTCTTCAATGGTGAGAGTATTACGACTATATAATATCGTTCTCTAAACGATATATATGAAGCAGTTAACGAACACAATAAAATCAAACAAAAATCCTCTTCTTCATACTTAACCTCCAAGGTTTCCAAATCAACGATAATTTCTTTAAAAATAGCAAGGTGATTTCTAGAGATGTACCTTCTGTCATAAGGTGAGAACACAAATGTTGTTTCAGGTTCAATTTTCTAGTTAGACTTTCAATCATGCATAATTGATTCAACTTCAACCATAACGTAGTTGCAGTTTTCCCCTTCAAAATATTTTGAAGAATATGATTCGAAAGATCAAGATGAATTCGTGATAGGGCTTTTCGGCAATTACATTGTGTTTCCTCTATTGACCAATTTGATGACATCTTATCAAATCCCAACAAAGTATTGTCCAAATTCATCTAAGCGAGCACCGCTCGCATCTTCACCTGCTAAATGATAATTTAGTGCTACGATCCAAGAGTAGAATATCATATTTCATGGTTGCCATCACAAGAACAAAAAACTTGAACAACTCAAATCTTAAGTTCTGATATCACTTGTTAGGAATTGATGACGAGATTACATGACACAATATGAAGTAGCAATCACAACATTAGAAGAACACAACAACAATTGGCAGATGAATGAAAAATATATTAATATGGAGAAAAATACAATAATATTGTCTTTTACAATATTGTCTAACACTTTAAAACTCATACAAAGTCATAGAAAAGCCAAGAATTTCGTGGAATATATATAGGACCAAATATGTGGAATATATATAGGACCAAATATAGTAAGTTTTAGATGGAAAGATGATAAAAAATCACGTCAAAAGAAGAAAACAAATTTCACNACAATATTGTCTAACACTTTAAAACTCATACAAAGTCATAGAAAAGCCAAGAATTTCGTGGAATATATATAGGACCAAATATGTGGAATATATATAGGACCAAATATAGTAAGTTTTAGATGGAAAGATGATAAAAAATCACGTCAAAAGAAGAAAACAAATTTCACTGGATATATATACGCCGCTCGAGTGGCAGCCTCGTTTCGGGTCCAACTTGATTCCAAACACCTTGTATGGCACATAAGCGCCCGAATTGGTAATCCCAGTGCCCAATTGCTGCCTCAGAACTTCATATACCTCTTTCAACCAATCCATGAACAATTTGGGTCACAAAATAACACATTTCATATAGAATATTTTGAGACAAACTACTAGAGACAAACATGCATCAATCAACAAGTTGGAAACTTAGATGGACAATTGGTTTTGGAAACAGCAAACCGACAATAAAGGACCTTGACAAGTAACACAAAAGTTATCGAAGGAAGCAATTACTTTACATAACAACTCGAAATGAGGTAATTTTTCCAGGAATACATGTCAAGAGACTGATTGTAAATGACAAGCCTTGATCTTGAGAAATGTGTAGACATTCTTAAAGCCTTTACTTGTTCTTGTCAAAACATATGTTCCTCACATTCCCTTTCCTCAAATGTTGAACAAATATCACGACCATAAGTAGTTTGTAAAATTTCTTTACTTATTCAAGAAATGGCACATAAACATTCCATTTACAGATACTCTAACATAGATGTGTCTTTACCTCAAGTTCATGAAAGATTTGTTGCTTAAAAAGAGGAAATCTGAAGGGTTTGAAACAATGTCACTGAATGAAGAGTTCAGTGCAATTTTGCGGAATAAACTATCACAAAAACTTAAGAATCTTGCGAGTTTTTCTATCCAATACACCAATATTATCTGGTCTTGGCGCTTGCATTAATTTAACGCATCTATGTATCTATAGCATATTAGGATTGGGAGAGCCTAAGTTGATCAAAGTTTATTTTCAATTGGCTGTATGATCGATTAAGAATCCCCTTAGAGTAGCTGAAGATGTCGTGATCGAATTGGGCAAATTTATCTTTTCGATATTTTTGGCAAACTTCTCTATCATGTATATTTAAGAAGATAAAGACGCACCACTCATACTGGGTCGACAATTTCTAGCTACAGAGAGAACATTTATTGACATGAAGAATGGATTTTTTTTTTTTTTTTTTTTAATGGGTGCACAATGAACAAGTCGCTTTCCAAGTGTTTCAAGTACTCAAGCACGAAAATGAAGTAAACAATACCCTAAATGTGAATTTAGGTAAAAGAAAATATGGTTGAGGTGTACAAACTAGATGTTTACCGGAGGGATGACGTTCCAACTCAACTGGTAGAAAAGCTTGATGGTGAAATGTTTAAAAAAGACTTAAGTAAGGTGGGAAAGTTAGAGCACATATCGATGACAAAGCTTGAGCTAAGCAACGTAAGAAATGGTAGTCTTCAAAGGTGTACAATTGCAAGCATTGCTAAGTGTCTATGACTTGTTTTCAAGCTCGAGAATAAAAACCAAGCGCGTAATGGGAGGCATCTTATTTATTAACCCTTGTGTGAATTCTTTTAATTTTTAGGTAGATTTATTGCATTTTTTTAGCTTAGGAAGCACGTGGCATGTTTAGATAAATACATGTTTATGTGCATAAAAAATAATAGGGATGGCATGCTTACAACTGCACGCATTAACAATTTGAGGCATTCTTGACATGTAAGAAATATTCACTTGAGTTACAACTATTGCTCCAGTTTGGTAGAAATTAAAATCCAGTTTTTTTTTTTTTTTAAATCAAAGTTAAAGTCAATAATTAATCTTACCAATATATTTTATGGAACTCACAACTTATCAAATACATATTTAATTAGCTTTTATTAACATTTACTAAAATTTTGATTTTAATCTCCATCAAACAGTGCATTATAATATGTTCTTCTACTTTAGTAGGATAAAGGAACTTGGCACTTAATTATTTAACACACGTTTTGACAAATTGAGTTCACAAGGATTTACGTGCACCAAAAATCAAAGATTGGAGAGCTAAATATCAACAAAAATGGATGGGAACTTAAGTGTGACAACGGGTATAGTTTGGGGGTTGGTGGTGCAAATTTCCATTAATATTATGTTGAGTGTTATATAATAAGCAAATTCGTAATAATATGACGATAGAACTTATAACAATTGTTATGAATATTAAAGACATAAAAATATGACAAGATGAAAGAATCATACAAAAACGCAAGAGTCAACATGAAAACTCAAATCTAGGAAACCATGGCGAGAGGAGGAGAATTCACAATGACCAATAACAAAGAAATACAAAAGAATCTCACAAGATTCTCAACCTTTGTCAAAATATGGGAGTCTCTATTTATAAACTAGATTCTCTCACTTTGATGTTCTCTCAATACTATACAATGTTTTGACATGTTACTCAAGATTTTAATCAAGTAGAGTATATATAGGAACTTAATATAAGTTTCTTGGATGAAATACAATTCAAGAAATGAATCAGAATCGAAAAAGGATTCTAGCCTGAGTAACACTATCGCTTGAGCGGCTAGCAAGTGATGGCCACGGCGCTTGTAGCGTATGTGTGCTGCTTCTCGGAGACAAATTCCACCATTTCTTTCGTTATAGTGCCTAGGTGCCTCGAACTAAGCACGTGGTCGCTAGTTTGCTGTTCAAAACTCCATAACCAAGTCTATAATCATCTAAAGTCATTTTATCAATTAAACTTCCAATCTTTGATGAACTTTGATCCATTTTTCAATTGGACTTCTAAACCAAGAAGATTCTTGTTCCATTTATCAATTAACAAATCCAAACCTAATCACAATAGAAATTTGGGTCATATTTTAACAACCTTCACATTGACACAAATTCCAATGCAACGAATTCTTCTTCAAGCAATTTTCCAAACAAAAAACTCCACCTCTTACCCCCATGCCCCTCCGGACATACTTAGCAATTGTGAACAAAATCCACGCCCTGCTTACTAGCAGAACTACTTTGGACCCCAAACCTGCTTGAATCATCTCGTACATTTTCAGCTCTAGATGAGTTGCCAAACCTGCTCGAATCACCACAAGCCACATGAAAGTAAAGATTTAAAATATCTCACATGAGCTAATGGCAGGTTCTACAATACCAGTTCTCAAATCACCATGCAACATAATCACAAACAACTCTAATTTAGTTCTCTCTTATCGAACCATAAACTGTAGCTGCATCCAAAGTAATTGTCAAACCTTCCAAAAAATGTAATCGAGACTTTCTCTATCCCTTCACCACAACTTGGAACCCTTATTAACTTTCAGAACTCCACTTACACCGGTATACACGTACTTCTTTAAATCAACAATACTCAAGTCTGGAACATGTCTCATATCACCAAGTCTCCGACCGTTCCATCGAACGTCTTGATTCTGACCTTACCAATACCGACTATCTTACAAGGTGAATTATTTTTCATTACCACGGAACCCTTATAACAGTTTCATATGTTACAAACCAATCTTTATTTGGACACATATGAAAGTGCAAGCAGTTCCAAGAATCTAATCGTCATCAAGTTGACGTCATCATCAGAAACAACCAAAAGATCTTCGTCACTGTTGTCTTTCTCTACAAGACTAGTTTCACCAAAATCACAAGGGTGTCCCTTATAATCTGTAGCAACTAATTTATTCATGTTTTGTCACTTTGGACAGAACTTCTTCCTGTGCCCCTACTTTATTTAGAAATAACAAACTATATCACTATTATTCTCCTTAAACTTTCCCTTTCCACAAATCACCGAATCCCTCTCAGAACAATAAAACCTCTACTTGGACCTTCGATTCCACGACCAGTTACTTTATCTTTTCTCTAGAATAAAGTGCATCATACACCTTGTCAATTGTAAGAGTATCTTTACTATACAAGATCGTGTCCACGAATAGTATATCTAAAGCGAGCAATGAACATAGAAAAATCAACTTTAAGTCATCTTCATCATACTTGATGTCCATGGTCTCCAAATCTGTGAAGATTTCCTTGAATGTAGATAGATGATCTTCCAAAGATCTGTTTTCTGCCATGCGATGAGAATATAAGAGCTGCTTTAGATGAAATTTGATGGTTATGCATAATTACTCTAATTTCAACAACAATGCAATGACCGTTTTCGCATTTACCACGTCCTTAAGAATTTGATTTGAAAGAAGATGTATCGGTGATAGGACATTCCAATCCTTACGATATTCTCCTCTAATGTCAATGTTGCGGGCATTCTATTAATCCCCAACAAAGCATCATCCAAATTCAATTGGACGAGCACTGCTCGCATCTTGATATTTCACAAAGAAAATCTGGTGTTGCGATCCAAAAGCAGAATTTCAAGCTCCGTACTTGCCTTCCTGAAAAAATCAAACCTTGCTTTAATACGCACGAAACTAACTTTCCCAAGAACTTCAATCCTTGGCTTTTATAACATATGTTATAAAACAAGCCATTTTTCAATAACTAGTGATAGAACTTATACCACTGTTATGAATACTAAAGTCAAGAAAATATGATAAGATAAAAGAATCACATAAAAAACATAAGATTTAACATGAAAATCCAAATCCGAAAAAACCACTAATAGAGAGAGAATTCACTGTGACCAATAGCAAAGAAGAACAAAAGGATCTTGCAAGTCTCTCATCCTATCTCAAAACATGAGTCTCTCTCTCTCTCTCTCTCTCTCTCTCTCTCTAAACTAGATCCTCACTTTGATGTTCTCACAATGCTATATAATGTTTTGCTATCTTGCTCAATTCTTATTCACGCGGAGTATATATAGGAACTCAATACAAATATTTTGAATGAAATACAATTCAAGAAAACGAATTAGAATCGAAAAAGAATTCCCGTTTGGATAACATTGTCGCTCGAGTGGCAGGGAAGGTGGGATTGTGGCGCTCAAGCGCTACGACTGTAGCTCTTGGACGCTGTTTTTTGGGCCAAATTTCACCGTTTCTTCCCATTATGGGAACCTAAACACCCCAAACCAAGCGTTTGGATGCTAGTTTGCTGTTCAAAACTCCGAAACCAAGTTTTCAATTCTCCAAAGTCTTTTTACCAATCAAACTTCCAATCCTTAATGAATTTTGATCCCTTTTTTTTAATCGGACTTCCAAACCAAGAAGACTCTTGTTCCTATTATTAATTAACCAAACCAATCCTAATTCAAATAGGAATTTGGGCCATATTCTAACATTAAGAATAAATTAATATTCATAGTTTATATTTATCTAAAATATCTATCCTTCCTATTATATTAAGCCCCTGTCTGGGACCGATTTTAAGCAGCAAAAGAACTGATTTTTTTACCGTTAAATGTAGTAACGGTCAAAAAACAAAGAAAGCTGCTGATTTCCTGTCTCTCATGTGTCAGAAATTAACGGTCAAAAAATCAATTGTGGGAAGGAATAGCTCTCCCAGACAAGCCCTTAAGTATAGTCCCATATGACTGATTAAACTTGTTGTAGAAGATTAGGACAACGCTTGAAAACAATAACCCTTAATTTATCAAATTTGAAAAAAGGAAATATATCGACACTTTAATATTTAAATAGAGATTACAAGAAATGAATAAATGGTAATCATTTCACTCTTATTTGACTAGGAAAACACGCACAGATGCAAGAAAAAATTAATTCAAGATACCAAAGCTGCTCTCAAAATTATGCCAATGAGGTGAAGAAGTTACTCCTAGCTTGGAAGCAGGAAGATCAAATTCAAGTAGGTAGTTTTTCTTTTGATGTAATCCTCTTACTATGCAAGTCCTCAAGTTGATTCCTCCATCAACAAATGCTAGTCATACTATGTCATGCCTCACCAGTACCATGGAACTAGCTCCGTGTAGTTGCAAATATTTGTCGTTGTTCTCAAACACAAATGGGATAAATAGACATTCCATCCTAATCACGGATCAACGTATAGCATGCCCTTGGTGCTAGAGCATTCTGTAAAAGGTGGCACATGTGCAACTTTAGTATATTGTTCGTAGAGTTCCTTATCGAATTCTTCAGTAAAAGTCTACTAAATCGAGCTCTCAAGAATACTGTTGGCTGGAGTTTCAACAATAATATTCAGTAATCTGACGTGTATATAAGAGTAAATGAAGCAAATGAATGTAAAAATAGAGAGGCAGAAAACAAAGAGTAAAGAGAGAGAATACTTCTTGTGGAGAGCTTGATTCAAATTTCTTATATCGCGTTCAGCATTTTTTACTGCAACCTAAAAGGTGACTTTTGACATTGTACAAAATTAAATCTCAGGTCACTTTTACAACCTTTTCAACATATTAAAACCAACATTCTCCCCCTTAATTTGTTACTATTGAACTCCTAAACATGCTCTTAATTGCTGAGATTTTTGTTGGTGGTAATGCCTTTGTAAGAATATCAGCAACTCAAAGCTGAGTTCAACTACTTCATCTTCAACACATATATAATGAGGTGGTACTTGATCATCTAGTCTGGCCACGGAAACATGGATTCTTTGCCATAGCAATGGCTTATTTGTTGTCACCACCAAACAATTGTGTTGCATCTTCTTTTATCACTCCAATTTCTTCTGAAGTTATCTTTAGGCAAATTGCTTGTGATGTGGCTATTGAAGCTGAAATGTACTCTGCTTCTGCTGAAGATTGAACAATTAATTATTGCTTCTTGGACAACCAGGAAAATACTCTCGAACCAAGAGAGTGCATAACTGGAGGTGCTTTTCGTGTCTTCAACACAAATTCCCCAATCACTATAATAAAATCCTGTCAACTTCACTTCAAGTTTCTTCTAAAATTTGATTCCGTAGCTCAGTGTTCCTTGTATTATCTGAAGACCCATTTTCCAATACTAAAATGCTTTCGGCTTGCACTATTCATAAACCTTGAAAGAAACCTGCTGCATATTATATCCTGTCTTGTTGCTGTGAGATAAAGAAAGTTTCCAACCAAACTTCTGTAAAGAGTCTCGTCCACCTCCTTTTTCTCCATCTTGTTTCATCGACTTCTCATTGTAAACAAGAGGTGATTCCAAAGATTTGTATCCAAACATTCTGATTTTTTTTAAGAGAATTTTCTTAACTTACTTCTTTTGACAAATAAATAAACCAGCCTCATCTTGATGTATTTCCATATCAAATAATTGATACAATCCTAAATCACTCATTTCACATTTCTTCATCATGTCTCTTTGAATTCTTCTTTCATCTCTATATCATTTTCCGTAAACACCAAATCATCAACTTATAATGCGAAAATAAGAGTGTTCATCTTATCTTGGTGCTTCGCAGGTACAAAATTGGCTCATTTTTGCTTTTAAAGAATCATTTTCACTAAAAAGAGCCATTGATTTTGTTATGTTTTTAGTGTTGGCAATTCTGCGGACAAAAGGACTAATCTGTAATGTATTGTAAAAGTAAAGGACCTAGGGTGCAATTCTTATAAATTAGGTTATGAGGTCTAGGGCTCGAGTATGAAAAGAGGAGAAATATGATGCCGCATTTTGCTAGCCTATCACTTGGACATTGCTTGAGCGACAAAAACAAAATGTTTGTCGTCTGCTTGTCGTTGAGCTCTCCCTCGAGCGACAGTGTATCACTCGCCTGCCGCCAACTTCTCGCCCGAGCGATAGGTCGATCCGACAAATCCTAATTGCTGTTTTGAAGTATTTTTCCTGCCCATTCAACCTAATTACCCTCTCCTATAAATACCCAAGCCTATGCACGAATTGTTGGGTGGTTGATTATTATTCTTTTACCTCATATCAATCTTTAGAGATCCAAGAACACATTCATCCTTTGTGATTTATCCTTTTTATTCTTGGGATCATTCAACCACACTTTGGGAAAATATCAGATTGAAGAATCCAAAATACCTACTTCCTAAACATCCTTATAGAGGTACTTTCTCGATTGGACTTCAGAAGTTTCTGGAGGTTAAGAGAGGTTGGACTTCAAGCGCAGGAAGAGTACAAAATATCGGAGTAGGTTCTTGAAATTCCAGTGAGAAAAGACAATTGCAAAAGAATGTGGAGCAGATCGTGGAGCAGGTCTTGGAGTAGACCTTGGAGTTAACAGGAAATAGATCGGGAAGTCTAGTGGAGTTGGCTAGATATATCTGATAAGTGTGTTTTTACACACTTATTTAATACTTAAATAT
>CAIGRS010225572.1:0-15359 GCA_903798395.1 Fraxinus floribunda | reverse complement strand
ATCAATTCTCATTTTTCAACCACACATTCTTCAATAAAATAATATTTTACATCACATCAATAATTTTTTCTTCTTTTTCAACCACACATTTCCCATCATATCACTATTCAAAATCAATTCTTCCTCCAAAAAATCTAAATCAAACAAGCTCTAAATACATTGTGCGACAATGAACACTTAAACATTTCTAGACTTATTGAACGTGGATATCAATGCGTGCATCAAGTCATCGACAGTAATTTGTATCATTTTCGATTCATTTGTTAGTTACATAAGTTAGCAAAGCCAACCCCAAGTGCATATTTTTAGTGAACCTCTATGAATATGATCTGATGATTTATCCTATGTGTTCATCATCAGGCAGTATGAGATTCAACTTGTGTGTAGTCGTAAGGGTGCGGTTAGCTGGTTTCGAATGAATCTCCGCCTTCGCTACTACATTTTTAACTACTGCTGTGATTGAATTTAGGGGGCTCAGTCCAAACCTGGCTCGGTCGAAGACTGTAATGTAATGCAGCGACACATCAACGTTTATTGAGAAATAGGAAGATGTCATTATAAATGAAACGTCAATTGCAATGTACTGCTTTGATTGTCTTTTAATTTTCCATTATGCTGAAATACAAAAAAATTGGTGGAGAGATGGTTGATTGGGACAATAAGGACAACAGAGCTCCATGATTAGTTATCATTAAACCCTAGTTTTTTTTTCCTGTGATTATTTACTGCTGGACATTGTAACTTGGATATATTTGTTACATCAATCCTTTCTGATGAGGTCCAACATATGATGTGGTCCTCTGCATAAAAACTATAGGAACTGAGTTCATTCACATGATATTCTTATTATTCTGAGAAATTAATACTGTTTGTCCACTCAAATGTCAACTGTCTCAAGAAAATGACTTGACCTTCATTTGCATTTACCTTCAGTCGTAACGGATAAAAAATGCATGAGTAGATTAGAAGTAGGAGAAAATGTGGTCCAAATTAATGAACGAATCACTCAACTTCGATTTTAGTTTTAAATTCACTATTTTGTATTTTCTCTTTCAAATTGATGAAAATTGCTTAATTAACGGTCATATAATTATGTGTAGCACGCAAGTTAATCATTGCTTCTTCTTTTTTCTTTTTTTTTTTTCTACGGATCCATATAGCAATTATACAAAAGATCAATTACAATATGTCTGTCAATTAAGAAATTATCATGACCCTTCGGCATTGGCCGAATTGGTGGAACAGGTGAACGTAGAGACCGAAGGTCAGAGTTCGAATCTCCTGTAAACACTTCCTTGGTTGAGCCCGTCGCACCGGACTTGTTTAGTGCGGTTTATCTTTCCTGTGTGGTTTACGAGTTACTGCACATGGAGCGAGGTTTATCCAGTGCGCACTCACGGGCAACGACTGTAAGTTCCCACATTATAAAAAAAAAAAAAAAGTATCATGAATAGATGACAATAATTATCTTCTACTTATCTCTCGAGTCTAGGTGGATGAAATAAATCCAAATAAATGAGTTCTACATTCTTACATTTAATCCTCGTTTGAAACTCACTTTTTTCCAACATTCATTTTCTACTACACTTTCTTGAAAATTTAAAAAAAAGAAAAAAACGAAGTTTTTTTCCCTTCTTTTGACTGAGCATTCTCCAACACAATCACTTTTCAAATAATCACTTTCATATAAGCACTTAATTAGATTTATAAATTGGATCGTTTTATACTTTCACCGAAACCAATTTGTAAACACTATCGATATTAAACCCATGTTTGATTCTCATTTTTTTTTTCAAAATATATTTTACTCTCTCTTTTTTCGAATACATATACTTCAACAAAAACAATATTACACACAAATTCAAAAAATTTATTTATTTTTCAACCACACATTTTCTAATAATATATTATTCCAAAATACATTCTTGACATTCTAATAGAGCTCAAACAACTGTAAATTGCGTTACTCTTTTATCTCCTCGCCATGCTTCAAAAATCCAAGCACTAATAGCGGCATTCATGTACTTTGCACCCTACCATATCAGTGTTCCCCACTTCAAATACGCCAGTGATGGACCCATAGCGTCTCAATCAACCGGTTTTTATCTTTTTACCCTCAATTAAAGATGGTTGGTTTGAGCCTTTTTGGACTGAGCTTTAGAGTTGAGATGCAAATAGGCATTCGATTCAACGTAATCAAAATCGAAAAATCGATTGGCGTATGACTTGTTATAATTTTTGTAATGTTGGTAGCATATTTGCTTGCACAAAATTATTTCTGAATAGATGAGAAATTAATGCCCGTTTGATTCCCTCTATTTTCCTTGAAGTTGGAAAAAGTTTTCCATTTTGCACATTTTGTGATGTTTGGCAGCAAAAATTGTCCCTGAAATTCGTTTTCTCTCCCCACCCCTTACGCGCCTCTTTTTTTTGATTTTGAAGGAAAATGTTTTCTTTTATGGTAATTGATTTTTCAATTTTTTTTTTGCAATAGAAAAAAATTATATACACGATGGTAAAAAAAACTTATCACTTTTATTGACAATTTCCATGCAAAACAAAGTCAAACGAATGGTATTCGGTATAATAATTTATTTTTATTTTTTTTTTGGCAATTGGAACAAATTATAGACTCAATGGTAAAAAAAGATTATCACTTTAATGAACAATTTTCATGAAAAATAAAGTCAAACGTACACCAAACTTTCAACATTTTTCAAATAGAAAATTATATCAATCAAACACAATTAATTACAATTCTCAGTAAAATAAATTATAGACAATTCAACTTCCTGTAATTTATTTTTTTCATCCAAGTTCCACATTTACAATCAAACGACCCTAAATGAAAAGTGAAGCTATTAATTTGAATTGGAAGTAAATTGGAGTACTTTGTCTCGCTTAATTGTTATTGTGGAAATTCACACAATTTTTTTTTTCTTGTGGACAAAATGTGACCACTGGATTATCACAAGTAATTTTAGGTGTTTTGTAAATTCAGGAAAAAAATTGATTATAGAAGATTTTGCATCATTCGGCAGCAGATTTTGAAAAGTAATAAAATAATAGATTTTTAGATTCTGCTTTTAACTTCTCCATTTATCTATAATTAAAGTATAAATTTTAACCTCAGTTGGTTAAATTAATTCATTTTCTACAATATAAACCATTATTATTATTTTATTTTATTTTAAATTTATATATTAAATCAATTTTGAATATCAAATATTAAAATTCTGATTTTTAAATATTTAATTCTAAAACAAAAGTTTATGAAACACTCAACTAATTATTCATACACTTGATTTTATTTTATTTTTTAGTACAAAAAAAAAAAAGAATTATTCTCTAAAAAGTACTACAATACCAAACCAATCCATAGTTTGATCTTGCCCTCCACACGGGATATTGGAATAATTGCAATATTGGTCTTCAATTCACAATTAACCTATTTAAATATCTTTTAAATTGAAAAGATTATATTGGATTTCGAATAAAATTCATAAAATAACGAAAATAGCAATCTTAGTGGCCCATCGAGGTTTAATTTGTGTCGATTGAATAATTGAACTTCAATTTAATCACATATTTCATAAAATCCACAAATTTTCAACCACATATTTGGTTAACTTTTATCAAAATCTAATTTATCAAACATAAGTTAACTTTTATCGCTCAAGTCACATTTAGTCACTTGTCGTCCTTTGAAGCTAGCGAAAATGACTTAGTTGGAGCCATTACGTAACATATTTTCCATGTATTCAATACATGGAACACTTACTGTAAAAATTCGATCTATGTGGTCAAACCGTTAACTTATGTATTATCTACTTTATGACAACTTAAGCTCATTTGACCTTTCATAGCTTGTTGTTGCATCCTACAAGGATTCAAACACACGATCAATGTCTTATGAGAAATTTAAGTTAAATCCTGGTAATAATCCAAACCTTGTGCTCAAGTTGTTCTCTTACGTACCGTCAGCTCTGAGAGAGTTTAAACGCATCTTACTCCTCACGAATTTTAACGACGCAAGTCTCATTCTCAACCGTTCATGTGTTGTCTACTTTAGGAGAACCCTCACAAAATTCTATCACGTTTCACAGGATTCAGACTCAAGATATTTGTCTTATGAGAGATTTAAGTTAAATCATGATAATGATCCAAACCTCATGCTCAGGTAGTTCTCTTACGTATTGTCTCTTTGGAAAAACTCGAACCTATCTTACTCACAGATTTTTATCGCGTCCCCATAATTCGAACGAAGATATATGCCTTATAGGAGACTCGAGTTGAATCCTAATACCAATTGTTATCAGGATTCGACTCAAGTCTTTTATAAAGCAAAGGTCTTAAGTTTGAGTAGTGCCAGGATTCAACTTTGTTCTCTTATAAGGCAAATGTCTTGTGTTCAAATTTTGGGAATGCAATAAAATTCGTGAGAGCTAATATAGGTTCAAGCTTTCATTAAGTGGACAATGCTTGAGAAAGCGGTTGGAACAAGGCTCGAGTCATTACAAAAAGTGTAGATTTTTTTATAATAACTAAACATCTATGCCCAAGTCGTTAACTTACATATTTTTCACTTTGGGAGAGCCTAAAATCATTTTACTCCCAATGGCTCTCTGTCGCATTTCATAAGATTTGAACCCATAACATTTGTCTTATAAGAGATTTAAGTTGAATACTGATAGGAGTAAGATGAGTTTAGACTTTCTCAAAATAGACAATACGTAAATTAACGATTTAGGCATAGAAGTCGAGTCATTACACTTAGAGCAAAATATGTGAAATATCCGTTGAGTATGACTGCCTATTTAGCAATTTTTATAAATTTAGGTGGGGTCGATAGGGGATGAAGTGGTGAAATTTGAAATTAAAATTGAAGTTCGTAGATTGACTTGAAACAAAATTGAGACTTTAGTGTTTGAATTGAGATTTTGTTGAAAGTTTGGTGATCGTAGATAATATTTACCCTAACATGTTCAACTTTATGAAATAAAGTTTTATTTTTCAATTTGGATTGATTTCCATAAGTAAAGTGTGACAAATTTCTACGAGGACCATGTAATGATTTATGAACATTTAGAGGATTGCATGACTGGAGATTGATAGTAAAGATTTAGGCCATGTTTGGTACGGATTAAAATTAGATTTTAATTAAAATTAAAATCAAAATCAAATAATCAATATTAACCACATCTTTCACGAGTCTCACGACTTTTTAATCACACATTTCAATTTTATTTTTATCACAATCTACTAAAAATTTAATTTTAATCCCCACCAAACAACCTCTTAATAAAAGATTATGAATCAATTCACTTATTTTGAAAAGTTGCAGATCAATTTACTACTCGATTAATTGGTCAAGGACAACTAAGTAAGGGCTAATGATTCCTTAAATCCAAAAATGCAGATAAGTGACACATGTTGTGGACCAAAAAGTTCACCAAATGTGGACCCATTTCTACCTTGAGATTGAACCAACCGTTACACCTTGACTGCTTTAGTACACAAAAGATTTTGGGTTATTGAATTTGCACAGTAGCAGCTGGTCTAGAGTGAGAAAATTACATACATACAAAAATCTAGAGAGAGAGGAATGGCATTTATTGAAAACTTCGCAGTGGTGAGGACAGCAACTTCGAATTATTCTTCTTCTGTGTTTCATAATCTCTTCAGTGCCTCTGTTAGACTCATTTATAAATTTATATTTATCCCATTTCCCTCTCTATACATACATATATGTATATGTATATGTATATGCATTTTCATGGCTGCAGAGAGAGAGCACTAAAGTGAGAGCCGTGTATGTATAAAAAAGGTAATAGGGCAGGCATTCATAAGCCTTTTACACGTGATAAAGGAAGCATTTGCATGCGTGTTGTATAAAAGATTCATCTTCATCATCATTTCTCTGCTTGAATACACACACCATACACACACTTACTGTGTTTCATTTTTTTTCTGTAATTTTATATGCAATTTTGAAACTCCCCAAAAAAAGTTGAAAAAACCCCATCTTTTAATCCTCACTTTCTATCTTTTCTGTTCATGATTAAAGTCCAGTTCTTTGATTCTCAGATTCAACTCTCTGAATCTTTGTTATTTATTGGTGAGTTCAAAGACAAAATCTTGGGGTTCTTTGTAGAATCATTCCTTTTATTTTCTTGATGTGTCATTTTCTCTGAGTTTGTTTCTTCATTTTTGAGATATTGATTTCGAGTGAGTTTTTCAATGTATATTCTCTTTTAATTATCGTGCATATACTTTTTTGATTGCTACTTTTGTTTCTTCCTAGGCGTTTTATTCTCTTTCTTCACACTTATTTATGCCCAGTTTCAACACACACAAGTATATGCATGTACGTATATATGTTTCATGTGTCTTTTTATCTTGGATTTATTCATTTTCCTGCAACAAGATTTTGGTTTGGATTAGGAGAAGAAGAAGGAATGGTTTTGTCTTCTTGGTATATCTTATATTATTACACTTCTCCCTCGTATATAAAACATATATAGCAATTTTATATTTGCACATGCGGGTTTTTTCTTCAAGATTCTGGGTTTCTTCTTTTCCAGAATTCATATTCTGGACTTCAGCAGAATCGTAAAAAGTTCATCACCTACTGTAAATATATAATATATTAGCTTTTTACTTCCATTTGAAGCCCAGAAGAGGGCGTGAGATTTTGACCACACAAACGTTTTCTTATTGTCTTTGAGACTAACAGCCTTAATTTATGGGTAGCCAGAAGTTTGGTCAGATAAATTTGATTAAAAAACATTTAACTATTTTGTACTGTTTTTCTTTTTTCCTGGGTTTTTATGATATGTGTATCCTTTTGCTATTGCGTGTGCAATTTGTTGAAGCATTATTTACACTTTTCTATAATTGTATACATTTTTCAATTTGGGATATGTTGCTGACTTGTGCTGTTTTCTCCATTTCTGGAATTTTAGTACAAGGTTAATGCTTCAACAGCAGTGAACAAGGACTAGAAGGGAAAGAACAGATTTCTCGTGCTTTATATAATTTAAGGGAAGCAAATTCTATCATCATCATGCCTATGAGACAAATGAAAGAGAGCTCAGAACAGCACTTTGTGATTAAACCCCAGTTGCAAAACATCATGAACACCAAGAGTGCTCAGAATGGTAAAGGTCCTCCAAGCCCAGAGCCTCAAAACCAGTCCTCACCTCCATCAAGAAATAGAGGAAGGAGAAGGGGACGAGTTGGCCGGAAATCGGATCGAGCTGATGCCTGTATGCGACCAAGTTCAAGGCCTTGCACTGGGACAGATAGTCCGGTTATTTCAGAGCTGACTCGAGCTACTGTATCTGCCATGACTAATGGGTTGGTAGGGAATGGAGGCAGCTTATGTGACGCAGAAGTGTTTTTTCCTTCTTCAACCAAGTCTTTGCGTTTTGCACCCAGGCCAGGGTATGGGCAACTTGGGACAAAATGCGTAGTGAAGGCTAACCATTTCTTTGCTGAGTTACCGGACAAGGATTTGATCCAGTATGATGTAAGTTCCTTTTCGTGATAGGTCCTATTCAACATATATAGAGGGTTTATTGAAGAAAAATAATCAATGTGATCGATTATGTGACAAAAACTTCTGGGGCCCTTAATCAGTATATTTACGGTGCAGTCTTCCTCTTATAAATGCTGTTTCTTTGCAGGTGTCATTGATTTAGGCTTCTGTTTTTACTTTGTCTTTTGCTTCTGCAGCATTGATTAGTCTTTATAGTTGGTCATTAATATTGTTCTTATTGTTCCATATGGTTTGTATTTCCATCTGTGTCCTGTTGCTAACAGGTTACTATAATCCCTGAAGTGGTATCAAGAACTGTAAACAGAGCAATTATTGCAGAACTGGTGAAACTGTACAAAGAATCTGAGTTAGGGATGAGATTACCAGCTTACGATGGTAGAAGGAGTCTTTACACTGCTGGAGAGCTTCCATTTGCCAGGAAGGAATTCACCATTAAACTTATAGATGACGAGGATGGAATCAAGGGTCCCAAGTATGAATTCTTATTACCTATTACAGCCAAATCTGCCTTTTACGAATATCCGCTTTCTCGATACTGAAATTAATACCACTGCAATACTTGCTGGAAAATGCTGTCTAAAAAGAAATCTAAGTGTTTTGCAGAAACTATTTTGTTGATTTGCTTCAGTTTGTTTATACATTTGTGAAAGCTGACTGAGCATACTTTGTACGTGTGGCAGGAGAGAGACTGAATACAAAGTTGTTATCAAGTTTGTCGCACGCGCAAACTTACATCATCTGGGGCAATTTCTTTCTGGTAAGCGTGCGGATGGTCCACAGGACGCACTCCAAATTCTTGACATTGTGTTGAGAGAGCTCTCAATGAAAAGGTATTAAACAGTGCTTGAAGTGTCTGCAAACTAATAATAGCAATTTATGACTTTTCCTAATCATTGACTTGTGTGTTTCATGTTCTTGTTTAAAAGGTACTGCCCTGTTGGAAGATCGTTCTTTTCTCCTGACATCCGGAGACCACATTCGCTTGGTAATGGCTTAGAGGCATGGTGTGGATTCTACCAGAGCATAAGGCCTACTCAGATGGGCCTGTCACTTAATATCGGTAACTTAGCATCAAATTTGATTTCCAGTTGAAAATTCATCAACTTCATCATGAAACCTTACATTACATTCTTTGTTTAATGCATTATAGATATGACTTCAGCTGCATTTATTGAGGCTCTGCCGGTTATAGAATTTGTTTCCCAGCTGCTGGGGAAAGATGTGTTATCAAGGGTGTTGTCTGATGCTGACCGCATTAAGGTACTTGTCGTAATTTGATGTGAGGTACGCTAGAATGATTTCATGCTCATGTTTTCAATGTGTCCCTGAAATTCATTTCAGGTTAAAAAGGCCCTTAGAGGAGTGAAAGTTGAAGTGACTCACAGAGAAAATGTACGAAGAAAATATCGAGTTTCAGGCATTACCACTCAACCCACTAGAGAACTAGTGTAAGATTATTGTTTGTTGCATAATGGGTTCTGTTAATGATATTGATCGATATACTTTATCATATATTCCAGGGAAACTAATCCGACTTAAAAACGTTGAATAGTAAGTGCTATTTGGGAGTCAAAATGCATTTAAAATAATTAGCCTTTTTAATCGATCTCGGCTAACCGTACATGGGTATGCTATTTTGTTTTTCTCAAGAGCAATATTTGTTAGCATCGAAAACATAGACACTAGTCTTTGGATGTCCTATTTTCCTTGTTTCTTCCTTCAACTTGAAATCATTCTTAAGTTGCTCTGTGTTGCTCAATTTTCTAAACAGATGGTTGACTGAGTGAATAACCTAGTGGTCCTATGTCCAGGTTTCCTGTTGACGAGCATTCAAATATGAAGTCAGTGGTTGAATATTTTCAAGAAATGTATGGCTTTACAATTCAGTATAGTCATCTGCCTTGCCTTCAAGTTGGAAACCTGAAGAAGGCTAACTATTTACCAATGGAGGTAAGGAATAGTATATGAAAGGGATTTTAGAGTGTTTTTCTTCTATTTTGATCTCCTAATTATTTTCTTAATGCAATTCACTCCTTAGGCCTGCAAAATTGTTGAGGGGCAAAGGTATACAAAAAGGTTGAGCGAAAAACAAATTACTTCTCTTCTTAAGTTTACATGCCAGCGGCCCCGAGATCGAGAAAATGATATTCTGCAGGTATCTGAAGATAATCATATCTAATTTCAATTTCATTTAGTATCGTATGGACTAGTAAAATTCATTTTTTGAAAATTTGGCTATACATTAAAAAAAATTGCATTATGAAATATTCTGTTGCTAAGAGCTTCAGCTTGAAAAAGGATATTCGTATCTCTAATCCATCCCACCATCTTCAGTAAAACAGCTGAAGAATGGGAATTACTGGTTCATTCTCTCGTACTAATCACAATCAATGAAACATGGCACACTATATTTGTTGGGTCCTTCGATGCTAAATGTTGTTACTCGTATTTGTGTTAGTTGGGTATGATGCTTAAATTGCATATCAGTTCCTTACTTCATCTAAGACTATCAATGTCTTACGAGCATCAGATCTTCTGTTTAGTCAAGTAATTGAATGTCTAAGTTATATGCATAATTTTTCGTAAGGAGGCCACCATATTTGAAATTTGTAAACTAGTCCTCGAAGTAGTCATCTTTAATTTTAATTTAACTTGAGTGCAGACTGTTCAACACAACGCATATGAACAAGATTCATATGCAAAGGAGTTTGGAATCAAAATCAGTGACAACCTAGCTTCCATGGAGGCAAGAGTTCTGCCAGCTCCTTGGGTAATTCTTCACAAAAAATCTATTTGTTACTTGAAATAGTGTTCATCCGTATTCCTTAACCTGCATTGCATGTATGCAGTTGAAGTATCATGAGACAGGGAAAGAAAAAGTTTGTTTGCCTCAAGTTGGGCAGTGGAATATGATGAACAAGGTTGCTTTCCTTTTACACGTCAAATTTACAATTCTTTTCCTTTTTTTCCTCTGGGATATGAAAATACTAATACCTATTCCTCAACTAGCTTTTGAATCTCAATTTTGATTTTCACATGCACAGAAAATGATCAATGGGATGACTGTTAGCCGTTGGGCATGTATCAACTTTTCACGCAGTGTCCAAGAGAGTGTCGCTCGTGGATTTTGTAGTGAACTGGTTCAGATGTGTCAAGTATCTGGCATGGTAGAATTTCCTTCTTTTCTCTACGTTTTATTCTTTCTTTTGTGTGCACATATTTGTGTATTGTATTCCATTATCTAATTTCTTATCATCTTTAAGGAATTCAATCCGGAACCTGTCATTCCAATCTACCCAGCAAGGCCTGAGCAAGTAGAGAAAGCTTTGAAGCAGGTTTATCATGCATGCATGAACAAACTAAAAGGAAAAGAACTGGATCTTGTGTTAGCCATTTTGCCTGACAATAACGGGTCCTTGTATGGTATGCTGCACAAATATGAAATTGATTTTCAGGTTTAGATACAAAAGCCATCATTTTTCGTGAATTAACATTCACCTATATCCAATTCTTTGGTGATAGGTGATCTGAAGCGAATATGTGAAACTGATCTTGGCTTGATATCACAATGCTGTCTTACAAAATACGTCTTCAAGATTAGCAAGCAATATTTGTCTAATGTGTCCTTGAAGATAAATGTCAAGGTACAAATTGATTGTTATGATCATTCACGGCATGCCTTTTGATTTACAGAATTTTTTTGATGGTTCACTAACATTTTATCTCATTTGAATCATGGATAACAGTTTAGTCATTCTAAAACCTACTTGCTTTACATCTAAGTATTAGATTTTCACTTCTGAATTAATATACGTTGAGCAGATGGGTGGCAGAAACACTGTTCTCTTGGATGCCATAAGCTGTAGAATACCATTGGTTAGTGATATACCCACTATCATATTCGGGGCAGATGTGACTCACCCGGAGAATGGGGAGGACTCCAGCCCATCAGTAGCTGCTGTAAAGTTCCTCCACTGAAGTTTTCTTATTGGATCATCTTTTTAAGACCATATCATGTCAGATTGAATAAAGTTTTTTGTTCTAAACATCAGGTTGTAGCTTCTCAAGATTGGCCAGAGGTCACTAAATATGCAGGACTGGTTTGTGCTCAAGCTCATAGACAAGAACTCATACAAGATTTATACAAGGCATGGCATGACCCTATCCGTGGAACAGTTAGTGGTGGCATGATCCGGTAAGAAAATTTGCTAAGCCTCTCATTTTGCTAGCTTAAATTCACTTCATAATTTTCTTCTCTTTCATTTATTTTATTTGTTGTGTTTTACCTTTAATGGGGAATTGTGGTATTACCTCTGTATTTATAATTTGTATACCTTTTATTTTTTCTTTCTGCAGGGATCTTTTGGTTTCTTTCAGAAAGGCAACTGGGCAAAAGCCACAGAGGATAATATTTTACAGGTGAACACAACTCTCTTAATGACTATATTGGTTGAAAGCAATATTAATCACGAACATGCATCCAAATGAAGCAAACGCTTACCTTTGTTATAAGATTCCGTTATAAATTAATCTCGGCTATTCAAGTCCAAATCCAGGATCAAAACGATTACACATATTTGGCCCCTGATTCCAAATCTTCTTTCATTTCAATAAGTATATGTGAACATTGCTATATATTTTCTCTTGCACTTTTTTAACTGGATGCATGCATGAGCAAGTTTAAAGCCTGTATATTTTTAACTGAGCAGGGACGGTGTGAGTGAAGGGCAATTTTATCAAGTCCTTTTGTTTGAATTGGATGCAATCCGCAAGGTTAGTGATAATTTGTCTGTGTTATTTTCTCCTCTGTAAGTTTCTCACTGTATAAAACATGCCTGAATCAAGCCTGGATTTTGTGTAACGTGCCTTAAACCTTATGCAGGCATGTGCCTCTTTAGAACCAAACTACCAACCACCAGTGACTTTTATTGTGGTACAAAAACGACATCACACAAGACTGTTTGCAAACAATCATAGGGACAAGAGCAGCACCGACAAGAGCGGAAACATATTACCTGGTAACTAGTAATTAATGCAAACATATCTTTGTTGAATTCTAAATACTAGGAATTTTAGCTTGTGTTAGGTTTCCATTTTTAATGACATATCTTGTTTTAACAGGCACGGTGGTTGATTCTAAAATCTGTCATCCAACGGAATTTGACTTTTATCTCTGCAGCCATGCTGGAATTCAGGTACAAACTCTGTTAAATTTTGTGAGGTATTAATATGGAATACCAATAATAAATTCTCTTGCACTTATAACTGGGAAGGTGACAAAGCGACGTTTCCATCACAGAAGAAGATTTGATTTATTTTTCTTTATTCGGTTCCTAATGCACAAGTTATCAATACCATATATTATAATTAAAACAATATATAAGACCTTTCTGCCATGTAAATGTGTTTGATGAACCAACTTACCTGGAAAGAAGACGAACTTGTATTCTTATTTTGCTCTTAATGCATATGTAGCAAGAACTTGTATCTCATTAATCTTTATCCCACCTATCATTCTTTAAAGCCCCTCCACTGATGCTTACTGATCTGTAACATTTTTTTCTTTCCATCAAAACCCATCTAATATCAGAGACATCCACCTCTTGTCCTTCATCAACACTGACTATGTTCCTCCTTGCACCGCTTCTCCCATCTATTGCTTCCCTCCAAAGTCATGCACCAAGCTCATAGGCATAATTTGATGACAATTAAAATAGATATTTACACAAAAAGATCAGTATTTGAGTCTCTTTCCTTCTAGGATTGAGCCACAGGAAAAAAGTTAGATACGATTTCCCTTGTAACTGTCATACAAAACTCGACCACTGGATATAAATGTCTTATCGTTTATATTAAAACGATGAACCAAGGCTACGGTGAAAAGTTTCGCCTTCAAGCTACTCTTATATATTTAGATGCCAAGAACAATACTATTCTTTTGACAAATCAACTGATGCCTACCTCCTCTCAGCTTTAGAATATCAATCTGTTAATTGTCTTCTTTACACAGTCGTACGTGTGGCTTGGGAGAAACTTTTGCATGGTTGTATACTCCTTTTCATGTTATAGTTTCCAAACTCTTGTGATAATTTCATTACTGGAAGTAGGTTTGAGAAAATACTGGAGTTAGTTAAACTAATTCAAAGATTGAGCATGTGCTGTTTCTAATTTCATCCTGAATTGTTTCGATCAGTTGTAAGATTTTTAAGATTTCTAAGTTTATATTAATTTCCCTATTCCTTTATATGCAGGGAACTAGTCGTCCGGCACATTACCATGTTCTTTGGGATGAGAACAATTTTACTGCCGATGGAATTCAGTCACTAACGAACAATCTCTGCTATACATATGCAAGATGCACCCGGTCTGTCTCTGTGGGTAAGTTGCCTCTCTGAATTGACTGGACCATAGCTTTCCCTGCATTGTCATGGATGATATTGGGCCTGATTTATCATTTTCTAGTTTAGTATGTAAGAAAAGTGTGAAAGACAAGGTCAGTCATATGAGTTCTCATTTAACTGACCCATGATCTATTGTTTTTTGCAGTTCCTCCTGCATATTATGCACATTTAGCTGCATTTCGAGCCAGGTTCTACATGGAACCCGATGCTCAGGACAATGGCTGTGGTACCGATCAAGATGGGAAGACTACTCGAGCAGCTGGAGAGTCGGGGGTGCGGCCTTTGCCAGCCCTGAAAGAAAATGTAAAAAGAGTAATGTTTTATTGTTAGGGAGTATTAGAAATTGCAAGTAGGGTTCGGAACAAGGCTTTCATATATTTGTATGTGTACGATTAGAGGATACTTTGTTTTTGACTTTTGAACTTAGATAAAGTGGTGTAAAGAGTAGCTAGCATTAGTCTAATATTATTTCAAAGCTTGTTATTAAGAGGCAAGTCCGTTGAAGATCACCACCCAATATATAATAGGTCACTGTCACATTGTCCAATGAAATTAGAATTTATTTTTTTTAATTGAATAATGTGAGAGTAGCCAGACCATCACATTGTGTAGTTATCATGTGTCTATGAATAATATTATTATTTTCTTATAATCTTGAGTTAAGAAATTTTAAATCAAGATGTTGTGAGCTCATACGACGAACTGAGGTCAACTTCCTTGTAGCGAGCTGGCTTGCCTGGTAAGCCTATCCAAGACTGATGGTAGGTGATCCAAGCTTCACAATTTGGCCCATTTGACATTCCTAATTCAACTCCAAACTGAGTTTTTTATTTTTATTTTTTTTGCCCTAAACAAAACAAAATATACATGAGTAGAAATCACCTTAAATGTTCAATATTGAGTAAATTTAAGAGTCCAAATTAGCGTGTAAAATACATTTATCAAGTTATTCCATAATCGATGGTTTAGTCCAAGAATGTCATGTCATAATCTTTTACTATCTTTTTGATAGTGATAAACACTTACAAGTTAAAGGGTTCATTTGACAAACGTCATGTAGAAATAATTCACTTACACTGATATATTTATTCATATGAAATCTTTGCAAGAGGGTCACAAATGAACTTGTTCAACCAACAAGCATTCACATATCTACTTTGTTGGAGAGTTTGTATAGAAATATGGGTTTTTGGATGTTGTTTGTCCCACATAGGACAGAGATAGAAAGAAAAAGTTGTTTATAAGTGTAAAAATTATATACTTAATAAATTGGATAAAAGACCATACAAATGGGCTTTGGATTTGAGCCATGTGATTTGGTTTGATTGGGCCCCTTGATAGGCTATATAAATAAATTTATTATATATAGTCAAAATTTCAGTTTTAGCACTTATATT
>CAIGRS010225567.1:0-11230 GCA_903798395.1 Fraxinus floribunda | reverse complement strand
CCCTACACTAGTATGGAATGTGAAGTGCCCTTTCTATTTCTGTTGTGAAGGTTGCGTCCAAACTCTAGCATTTTGAAAACTGACTGATTCATAATTTTAACAGATAAAATCTCTCACTAGAAATAAGTCAAAGCAGCGACTTTGAACTTATTTCTAACAACTTGTAAATCATCCCTAAAGAATTTGCCTTAGCCTTCCAGTTTCTAATCCTCTTCAAACATTTCTCCTACTGAAACATTTGCAAATTTTTGCATTTGTTGAGAGCATTTTTTGGATTCTAGTACTCGGAATATTACTCGCTGAGATAAAAAAGTGTATGGAAAGTCATTCTTTGATTTATTATTTCAAGATTGATTTTCCCTTGAGGTTTTGATTCTTTTACGTGCCAAGGAAAAAAATAGCATTTCTCATTTTGTTATTGAGTTATTAGATGAAGATTCCATTTTACTTATTTATTATTTTTGTAATGTGCTATTAGAATGGCTTAGCCCCCATAAATTTCATCTGATGTCAGGTTGCCACCTATAAGATATCAGCAGACAGCAGATTTCTAGCAGGATCGGGCGATTCTGAGGATAGCCATTCCACCAATATGAGTGCTCGAGCTGGATTCCTCGAGCATTTCATTTTCCTTTTCAATTTTATTTTTGTTAAGTGGATCTCAATCTTGGTCCTAGAAGAAAAATGCACTCTCTTAATTTGTACTTCATATTGCCAGTTTTTGGAGTGACCTCAGAGAAGTATTGTAACTCTAGAGATAATTTGTTTTTAAAAGGTTACTGTTTTACGGGATTTGTGATCACTTAAAATATATTAGATTAACTTCTGTGGGCTGTATTAAAATGTCATGCAAATTTTTTTTTTTTCCAATGCTAACAAATTTCATAAACAACTGTAAAAAAAAAAAATAAAATCATCTTAATGGACAATTTTCATATCAAACGAAAACTAAACTTTGATTTAAAAATGGTGAAAAACTAATTTTTGAGTTTTTTTTTTCTTTGGTAATGTTAACAAATTTCATAACCAATCGTAAATAAAAAAAAATATTATTTTTATGTAAAATAAAGTCAAACCTAAAAAAAAAACATCCAAAATTTTTAAAATTTCTATGGTGGAAAATTATACCAATCAAATATACTTAATTACAATTCTCAGTAAAACATTTTCTAAAAAATATTTTCCCTGTAAAACATTTTCTTTCTACCTATTTTTCACCCTCACAATCAAACGGCCCCTTAGATGTAGAGTCTTCTTTGTGCAATTCCAAATGTAAAGTCTGTCTTCTTGTTTTAGCGGTGAAATTGAATACTCGAAAGTCAACAGACCCTTTGTTTTCTTCGTTTCTTTTTTAGAAAGAAGTTCAAATATATTGTCGATCTTATCAACGGTGCCAAATATGCTCTTGTTCTTGTCTTACAAGATTATAACTGCGTCTGTCCACTCGAAAAATAGTTGTTTGATAATGATCAACGCATGAATCAAGAAATTTAGAGGGCAGGCAATTAAACGTGGTTCCATGTATGGATATAATCTGATTATAGTATATCTCATTTGCATTAAAACAATACGCTAAAAATGGATGATCATTCTGATTTTTGACATTTCCATGGATTATTATTGATGACACTAACCTGAACCCGACCTCGGGCCTTCTCATTTGGTCCAATAACGTGGGTCACTGAGGTCGAGCTCCACCCTCACCCACTGATGACGTAACACTCGAGCTCGACCTCATTAATTTGCTTGCTTGTTCCCATTGCCCAACATGTGAGGTCGAGGTAGAGCCAGGTGGTTCCTACCTCAAGTGCTTCCCTCCAACCACACGTGACCATAGAGTACTAGTTCAACTTAACCATTAAATCCCTCAACTTACCATAAACTTCAGCTTGTCAAAAAAATAGTACAATCCTAGCATAGTACAAACATCTCCCATAAGGGAATATTAGTCCACCTTGGACTTAACAACCAGCCTCTAAAAATATGTATTCCATCTTCAGAATTCTGGTACGTTTTTCATAAAGCATTCAGCATAAACTCTCTTGAGCAATTGTCTGACTTAAGCATCGGAGGGGCGACTAGGACACACCTCGACGCCGTTGTTTCAGGTATTGAAGATCGGTTCACACGAAATTCTTCTATTTGGTTCGGGTTGACCTAGGTACGAATTTTGGTAGCATCATTGGGGCCGTCTGTGGGAACATGCTACCAAAAGTCATGGTTAACACACGCTCAGGACACCTTCTGGTAAGCTCATCCGCTCCTAAGCCACCCCCTATTACAGGCCTTCAGCCCCTGCATGAGGTTACGTCAGGAGAACCACCACATCCACTCACTGCTATCACGCCGGTCGCGTTTGAAGAACTTCGCCAACAAGTGGCCACATTAACTCAGCTGCTACAAGATAGAAGCACACCTCATGTTCCATCCCCATAGAGTGGTAATATGGTCGATGCTCGGGCTCTAGGTCCTAAACATCGGGTATACCCCAAGTACCCATCGATCCGAGATCAGTTGCAATGGACCTAGCAGACCTGATAAGAATTATTCAACAAGGGATCACAGCTGGGATGTTTCAGAAGTCCCAGGCAGTAACATGATTCACCCCTAAAACACCATTCACCCCCGAAGTCTTGTCATACCGCCTCCCGGATCATTTTAAATACCCTCGAGTAAAGGAGTATGATGGGACGACGGACCCCATCAACCTCCCATCAACCACCTCAACATATATACTAACGTTATGAACTTACAAGTTGCACCCGATGCCGTGATGTGTAAAGTCTTTCTTTAGACACTCACTAATGCCGCAAGGGATTGGTTTTCCACACTAGAGACCAACTCCATAGCCTCTTTTTTCAGATTTAGCTGACAAGATCTCTGCCTTCTTCGCTAGGAGTAAGCGTATCAGGAAGACAGCCGCATCACTCATGCAGATGCGTCAAGAACCCAATGAAACTCTTCGCAACTTCATGACAAGATTCAACAAGGAAAGACTTCTGATCCTAGACCTTCATATCACAGCCACGGTCTCCGCTCTTACAAATGCAGTGAGGTGTGAAGCATTCAAGATGTCCCTGTCAAAAACTCCTCCTAAGTCAATANATCACTCATGCAGATGCGTCAAGAACCCAATGAAACTCTTCGCAACTTCATGACAAGATTCAACAAGGAAAGACTTCTGATCCTAGACCTTCATATCACAGCCACGGTCTCCGCTCTTACAAATGCAGTGAGGTGTGAAGCATTCAAGATGTCCCTGTCAAAAACTCCTCCTAAGTCAATAACCGACCTGCTCACCAGGGCCGAAAAATACATTAACATGGAGGAAACCATGTTTCCGAGAAGGGATGCCCAGCTAGTGAAGAAGCCCGATCTAAAGAGGCCCCATAAGTCTACCCAACGATCAGATCTTACTCGGAGCCAACCAAGACAAGAGGCTCCCCCGACAACCTTCACCCAATTGAACAACACGAGGTCGAACATTCTGATGGAGATCGAGGACCTGAAGGAGTTGAAGTGGCCTCCTAAGCTACAATCTCCTCCTGAGGCCCGTGACAAGAGTAAGTATCGTGACATTCATAGAGATCATGGCCACACAATGGAGGGCTGCTTTGCCCTAAAGAGGGAGATCGAGTCCCTCATCAGGAGGGGATTTCTAGGCGCATATGTAAGTCGAGACAAACGCCCCCAGAACAGTCAGAATAAGGGAAGGCCACTTGGAGACAAAAAGGATCTGCAACCGACCACAGGTACCACCAACATCATTATCGGAGGCACGGCATCAGGAGGAGACTCTAACAATGGGCGTAAGCAGTACACAAGGCAGTACCCCTTAGTCTCGCACATGGATACGAGTAGTATGGAATACATAACATCCCCATCAAAGGATCTGGAAGGCATATCTTTTCCATATAATGATGCGTTGGTTATATCAGCAATCATCGCTAACTTTGATGTAAAAAGGATCTTGGTAGACAACGGAAGTGCGACGAACGTGTTGTCACATGATGCTTTCGAAAAGGGGTATTTCGACGAAACAACTCAAACCAGTCAAGACACCTCTCCAGGGCTTTGGGGGAGGTATTGTTGTTCCCGAGGGTATTGTCAACTTACCCCTTACACTGGGTTTGGAGGGAAAATAGGTAACGCAGATCATAACATTCCAGGTTGTTTGTACGCCCATAGCCTACAACGCCATACTTGGCAGGTCATTATTTAATGGCATCAAGACGAATGTCTCAACATTCCACCTTGCAGTGAAGTTTCTTACAAGCAAAGGAATCGGAGTTGTTCGAGAAAGTCAAGCAGTGGCTAGGCAATGTTATGTCACCAGCGTTAGGGATATTAAGTTGGACGTCATGCAGTTATCAGAGGCTGAGCTCAAGCTCGACCACCAGGGGAGGCTCGCACCGGTTGAAAAGATGGATGAGGTTGAGCTCGAGCCCGGCATGAAAGTTACCATTGGTCAAGGTCTTGACGACACAACCAAGGATGCACTCATTAGTTGCTTGGCCCGCAATGTTGACGTATTCACTTGGAGTGTGGAGGACATGCCCGGAATAGACCCCGCGATTACAGTACACAAACTTAATGTGAACCCAAGTGCAAGACCAGTAAAACAGAGAATGAGACAGTTTGTGCCAGAGCGAAGAAATTACAAAACTCATTAAGGCCAACTTCATCCGAGAGGTTCAGTACCCTGATTGGCTTGCTAACGTGGTCCTGGTCAAGAAAGCCAATGGAAAGTGGTAAGTCTGCATCGACTTTATAGACATAAACAAAGCATGCCCCAATGATAGCTATCTCCTACCCCGAATTGACAATCTTGTGGACACTACTTTGGGACACAAGCTATACAGCTTCTTGGATGCTTTTTTTGGGTATCATCAAATTCTAATGTCAGAGGAGGATCAGGAGAAGACCTCATTCATGGCGGACTCGGCCATCTACTGTTACAAGGTCATGCCATTCGGGTTGAAAAACGTGGGAGCTACGTATCAAAGACTTGTCAATAAAGTCTTCGCCAGTATGTAGGAAATAATATTGAGGCCTATGTTGACGACATGGTTGTTAAGAGTAAGCTGGTGAATTATCATATCGCCGACTTAGAAGAGGTCTTCGCTACACTACGAAAGTACATGATGAAGCTAAATCCTGCGAAGTGTGCATTTGGGGTGGCGTCCGGCAAGTTCTTGGGATTCATGATCACCCATAGGGGGATAGAGGCCAATCCTGACAAAATAGAGGCCTTGGTTTCAATAGAACCACCAAGATGTAAAAGGGATATTCAGAAATTGACAGGTCGAGTTGCGACCTGAACATGTTTGTATCTCGTGCAGTAGAAATGTGTTTTACCTTTTTCAAAATCCTAAGAGGCAACCAGAGTTTTGAATGGAATGAAGANTCCTGACAAAATAGAGGCCTTGGTTTCAATAGAACCACCAAGATGTAAAAGGGATATTCAGAAATTGACAGGTCGAGTTGCGACCTGAACATGTTTGTATCTCGTGCAGTAGAAATGTGTTTTACCTTTTTCAAAATCCTAAGAGGTAACCAGAGTTTTGAATGGAATGAAGAGTGCAAGATAGCTTTTCAAGAGCTAAAGAAAGCTTTAGCAACCCCGTCGATCCTCGTTAAACTAGAGTCTGGTGATACGTTGCTACTGTACTTGGCTGTCTCGAAAAGTGTGGTGAGTGCGGTTCTAGTGAAAGAGGTCAGTAAGGTCCAACGACCTATATACTACATAAGCAAGGTACTCTTAGATGCAGAGACTTGGTATACATTGGTTGAACAACTTGTCCTTGCTTTGGTCGGGTGGCCCGAAAACTCCACCAATATTTTCAATCCCATCCGGTTGTTGTCCTCAGTAACCAGCCCCTAAGACACATACTTGAAAAGCCAGATGTCTCTGGGAGATTACTTAAATGGGCGATTGAGTTAGGAGAGTTCGACATAGAATTTAAACCACGTCCGGCGATCAAGGCGCAAGCATTGGCAAACTTCATTACAGAACTCACCCCTAGGACTCGGGGGCCACAGGATGGTTACCCAAGTAAGACCACTGAAGTTTGGAAGGTCTATGTTGATGGAGCATCGAGTAGTTCGGGATTGGGTGCAGGAGTTATAATCACTGATCCAACTGGAATAACTGAAATTCAATGTGCATCCAGGTTTGAATTCGAAGCCACCAATAATGAAGCGGAATATGAAGCCGTCATCCTAGCACTAGAGTTAGCACACGATCTCAGAATTGAGAACGCCAATGTGTTCAGTGACTCCCAACTGGTGGTTGGCTAGACCGAAGTTACCTTTGAAAGAAAAGATGAAAAGATGAGCCTATACTGTTTGAAGGCGCATGGCCTCCAAAGGAAGTCCAAGAGCTGTGAGATTACAAAGATTGCAAGAGCTAACAATTCGAAAGCCGATACACTATCTAGACTTATGTTTATAGGAGTGGATGGACTCGATATAATAGTACACTTGAAAGTGGTAACAGAACCCAGTATCATGGACATCAATGATGAGCCCTCCTGGATGGACCCGATAATGGAGTATTTAAACAATGGGAACCTACCATCTGCCCCCGGGAGGGAAGAAGCATTAAGGCTAGAGCAGTGAGATATTGTACTATCGGAGGCATTTTGTTTCGCAAAAGTTTTACTTTACCCTACCCGAGGTGTCTCAAGCCCTCCGAATCTCTTCAAGCCTTAGCAGAGGTTCACGAAGGCATATGTGAAAATCATCAAGGGGCTCGCGCACTGGCCTACAAGCTCATAAGGTATGGGTACTACTGGCCTAACATGAAGCAAGACACCTTAGACTATGTCAAAAGGTGTGAAAGTGCCAAAGGTTCAGCAACATCATACATATCCCCGCCGAAGAGCTAGCATCTATCCCCTGTGCTGCGCCCTTTGAGTAATGGGGAGTCGACATCATCGGGCCCTTTCCAATGGCTAGGGGCCAGGTGAAATTCATCATTGTAGCGGTAGAATACTTTACCAAATGGGTAGAGGCCGAGCCATTGGCAACCATCTCGGAACCAAAAGTCAGATCATTCGTATGGAAGGCCATTGTCTGTAGGTTCGGGATACCTAAGGTGTTGATAATGGGTAATGGAAGACAATTTGATAACGCGCAGTTCAGAGGCTTTTGCAACAATCTTGGGATCAACCACCACCTGACATCAGTCTCACATCCTCAGAGGAGTGGCCTCGCTGAGGTTACCAACTGGATCATACTGCAAGACCTCAAGACCAGGATTGGGGACGCCAAGGAAAATTGGCCAGAAGAACTCCCCGCCATCCTATGGACATACAAGACTTCTCACAAGACCGCAACCGGTGAACCCCCTTTATGTTGGCCTTTGGTGTGGAAGCTACGGTACCAATTGAAGTTAGCATTCCAACACAAAGGACGATTGAGCCATACATTATGGGGCAAACGACTAAGCATCTCGACCTACTTGAGGAAGTAAGGGAGAAAGCGTCTATAAGGGCTACAAGTTATCAAGATAGAATAGCAAAGCATTTCAACACCCGAGTCAAAACAAGAAGATTTAGAGTTGGAGATCTAGTGCTTCGGAGAGCTGCGGCTGCTGGTCACCCATCGGGCAAGTTAGGACCGACATGGAAAGGGCCGTACGAAGTCATACGAAGAGTAAGAGGAGGAGCGTACAGTCTAAGGGACACTTCTGGGAAATCACTTCCAAGACCATGGAACGCAGACAACTTGAAGATTTACTACAAGTAGTTAGCAGCAAAGACCCTAAGTTATTTTGAGTCTTTACGGTTAGTTTTTCCTTTTATAGCCTACGTGCCCAAGAGCTTTTAGTTTCTAGATATGATCCATATGCTGTGTAATATTCGTTATTCCAGAACAACCAAATCCATTACGGCAAAAACTTATCCCAAATATACTACACTCTAGGCCCGACCTCAACCTAACAAATCAACAAATACCCGTGATGATAAATAAAGGAGGTCGAGATCGAGCCTGAGATATACATGGCTCGAGCTTCTTAGCAAAAAATCAGCTAAGTAACACGCTCGAGCTCATTACAACAACATGGCTTGAGCTATCTGGAAAAAATAGCCAAGTAGCACGCTCAAGCTCATTACAACGACATGGCTCGAGCTACCTGGAAAAAATCAGTCAAGTAACACGCTCGAGCTCATTACAACAACATGACTCGAGCTACCTGGAAAAAATCAGCTAGTAGCACACTCGAGCTCATTACAATGACATGGCTCGAGCTACCTGGCAAAAATCAGCCAAGTAACACGCTCGAGCTCATTAAACAACATGACTCGAGCTACCTGGCAAAAAATCAGTCAATAACACGCTCAAGCTCATTACAACAACATGACTCGAGCTACTTGGTAAAAATTCAGCCAAGTAACACACTCGAGCTCCCCCAACGTCGCTCGAGCTACTTGGCAAGAAAACATACCAAGTATAAAGCTCGAGCTTCTTTTTCAAACCTCGATGACAAAAATGAATGAATAAAAATAACTGAATAAATAAATACGTGAGGTAGGTAAAAACATCGACATTATATTAAGCCTCGAGCAGGCATTGTACTTTACATTCTATCTTTTAAAACAGAAAAGCCAAAGCCAAAATATCAAGCTCTAGTCGTGGTCGTTAACATCTGCCGCAGCCTCTGTATCGGGGGTCTTTGCACCAGGAGTTTCGACTTCCTCTCCGTCATCGTTTCCTCCTTCGACCTCGGACGCTGATAGCTCGAGCTCGTCTACATGGTTGGCCACCGACTTGAGTTTCTCAGTCAACGGTTTCAAGTCATCAGGAAGTCTAGTCATCAAAAATGCCCGAGCCAACCTCAGATCGTAAAAATAGCAGCCCGAGCTGTATTCCTCGAGCAAGGCCTTCTGCTCGTCAGATGTCTTGAACTCTTCAACCACTTGAGCTTGAACCCTCGCCAATTGTTCCTCGAGCTGTTTCTTCTCGTCCTCAAACTTCTTCTTGGTATGCATCAGCTCGAGCTTGGCCTCTTCACCCTCGTCCTTGAGGATCCCTATTTCATCCCGAATTTTCATCGTATCAGTTCGGGCAAGGTCACGTTCAACCTCGAGCTCTTTAAAGAGATTCTCTTTCTGCCCCATCCGAGACTCGAGCTCTTCGAATTTTTTTGACGACACCAGGCTCCTCAAGGATAATCCTCAAGACATGCTCAATGCCTGCATAACAAACCCGATCAATATTAGACAAAATCCCAGAAAAAGGATGACATGTGCATTCCTCGAGGTAAAAATATATACCTTCAGAGTAACAAGCTCCCGAGCTCGAACACCCTCGTCGTGGTCCACCTCCTCCTTGTACTTTGTAACCATCGTCGAGATCAGGGGGCACTGGGCGTGATCTTCGAGTGCTCCATGAGGAAGTGGTGCGTCTTTCTCCAAACCCACTACTTCTGGAGTACCCATAAAGGAAGAGGGTCGGGATAAAGGCTGCGGGAGAGGTCCAGGACTCCTCAAGGATTGCCTAGGCCCATTGGTCACTCTGCTCGACGTAGTGTCACGAGCTCTCTTCTTCCTCCTAGATAGGGCTGGGGGCTTCGGGGTTGGGCCCTTAGATTTCTTGATGACATTACCAAGAAGTGCATCTGGATTAAAAGCCATCTCCAAGTCTGAAAAGCAATACAACAAAATTGTCAAGTCTTTAGCTCGAGCTTAGTTCGGGATAATCAAGCAAAAATGACAAGGATTCAAGCTCATACCCTCGAGTCTCCTTACGTTGGTGAGGTCGAGGGTGTCGTCTTCAAGCAGATAATCGACCTTAGCTGCCAAAGGTTCGTGGTTAACTAACTTTAGCCTATCCCTTTCCAAGACCTCGAAATAAGCCTGGCCCTTATTGAACCTATCCTTATCGGGGACTGACCACACTGGCCTGAAGGGATGGTCGAGGTTTGGGGTTTTTACAAAGAAGTACCTCTCCTTCCAAACTCGAAGAGAGCTCGGGGTATCAGGTGTCCTAAACCCCCATTTCGTTCATAAATAAACAAAATAGTTATACCCCAATGAGTATGTTAGGTCGTACACCATTCTTAAAAGATCATTCCTAGGCTCAGAGGCATCTATACAAAATAAAGAAGTACACGAGCAGCCTCCACCCGTTAGGGGCCAGCTGACCAGGGCAAATGAAGTACGAGGTCAGGAAGCTAATGAAAAATGGGTATAGGGGCCACCTAAGCCCGACCTTTAGGCCATCCTTGAAAAATGTTATATCCCCGTCTCGAGCATCCAACACTGTTTTGTTGGGCTCGAAGGTCCTAATGTCACACAGGGGCATGACCCCGAGCTCTCTCGCTATTTTTATAATCATATGTTCTTTATACATGCTCACTATCCTAGGGTATGTCAATACTGACTCGAGCCCGGGTTGCAAGGTAATGGGCACGGCCATGGGGACAAAAGAAGACTGAAAGGGGTCGGGGTCTCTAGGGTTCGAACTCCTAGAGGTTTGGCTGCTACCACTATAGCTCGACCCCTCACTACTACTACTTGACATTATAAATAAATAACTTAAGAGCTCGAACACTTACCTCTCAAGATTGACGCTTACCAAACCCTTTTTGTCCTCGAACTCGATCTTCTGCTGGATGAGAGTAAGAAAGTGAAAAATGGAAGGTAAAAAAGTGGGATATTTATAGGGGCGTGAGGAAGTGAAAAGTCCTTTAATCTTAGGCGTTGGTTTCTCCTACGTGTCAATAATCTAGGGCATAGCCCTCCTACCTACGCGATGTCAATATGTGGCGGCCCATAAAAGCCCATCAAAATCCAACCCAATCCAATTACACATCTTTGCATCTGAGCCCGCCACTCAAAAAGGTCCCTTCAGCTACGACCTCGATGCACGTGGGCCTGTGATAACACTAACCTGAACCCGACCTCGGGCCTTCTCATTTAGTCCAATAACGTGGGTCACTGAGGTAGAGCTCGAGCTCCACCCTCACCCACTGATGACGTAACACTCGAGCCCGACCTCATTAATTTGCTTGCTTGTTCCCACTGCCCAACATGTGAGGTCGGGGTAGAGCCATGTGGTTCCTACCTCATGTGCTTCCCTCCAACCACATGTGACCATAGAGTACTAGTTCAACTTAACCATTAAATCCCTTAACTTACCATAAACTTCAGCTTGTCTAAAAATAATACAATCCTAGCACAGCACAAACATCTCCCATAAGGGAATATTAGTCCACCTAGGA
>CAIGRS010225546.1:0-14671 GCA_903798395.1 Fraxinus floribunda | reverse complement strand
TCAATTTTCCTCTTTATATTTTTGTGATGAAGGAGAGTAGCTGCTAAATCTATTTCCATATTGCATTTTAAGTTTTAACCCGAGTCTTGTTGCCTAGACACAGATTTTCTGTTTTCCTAGCAATCATACAAGTGTTGCACAATACCAGTTTCACCCTCAGTGTTCTAATTGGATTTTACAGCTGTCGTTATTATTGATATTTATTTTCTTTTTTTGGGTTATACGGAACTTAGTCCCTTCATGCGTCAGGCCTCTCATTGCTTCCCAAGGTTTCCTTGTCAAAGGTTATAGCCTAAGCTGTTGCCCCTTGCTTGGTCTTTTTTCGTAACAGGATGCAACAAAGGTCACCACGGTCCGGTGCACTGTGTTCGATTTTCTCCCGGAGGTGAATCCTATGCTTCGGGTTCTGAAGATGGGACTATCAGAATATGGCAGACCGGACCCGTGACTCATAATGAACAGGACACTTCATGAAGGATGCAGCTGATGAGGTTGCTCAGCAAATCGAGAATGTTCATATTGCAGAAGAGAAAAATGAGCGAGGTGAAAATGCAATAGATGCTGAATAGGAGTATTTTGTTTTGTGTGTCTGTTATAGTTTGCCCCGAATGATGGTTGTAAAAATGGCATAATTATCAGTACTCGTCCCGTTTCTATGGCGTATTTGAATAAAGATGAGATTTCATCACTCTTGCTTTATTAACTGTTACCATCTACCCTCGGCATATGATGATTCAGCCTTTGTGTTAGACACTCTTTTGACTGATCTCTATCTAGAAGAGAATTCAAAATCCGGAGTGATTGCATTTTTTTTTATTTATATCCAGGGAATGGCTATAGTCTATCGACCATACTTAGGTCCCGTTTGGTAGAGATTAAAATCAGATTTTTAGTAGATTTTGATAAAAGTTGATAAAATGTGTGGTTGAAAAGTTGTGGGTCCAATGAAATGTGTGGTTAAAATTAATTATTGACTTTAGACTTGAAATTTCAATCGAATTTTAATCCAAACCAAATAGGGGCTTAGTTTGTGTTAGACTGGAGAATAAGGGTAAAGGGCATGGAGCCTTTTCAAGTAAAGGAATTGCTTACTTAGGAAACTTTGGGCAATCAATCATGTTATATGTACATTCTTTTTTATATTTTTGTTGACTCTCTTTTATATGGATCCATTAATGCTATTGATTTTGAACATATCTATCACATCACTGCCATATTTCCTTTAGATATGAGGATGTCAAAAATGATGTCAAGGAGAGTGCATATAAAATTATTCGATGGACAATATATATCTATTAATTAATACTAAGAAAATTCTACTTGTACATAATTTTTTACCTAATTGGTGTCCAAATTGACAAGTAACAGCCCCCTCCGTCACTTGTCAATTCGGGCACCCATTAGGTAAAAAATTAGGTACTTCCTTAATACTATCATTTCAAAAGTTATTATACTGACATGTGTCTCCCTAAAATTATATGAGGTTTTGGGTCGTCTAAATTCTATTTAAAACCTGTAATGTTAACACCCGTCTAGGTATGACATTAAATGAAGAGTATAATTAAATGGATTACTTAATTCTACCTATAATTGAACCCATCACTTTCAATTAGATTCTTGTGCAATCCAAGGAGTTCCGATAGTGGGAAATTTTTTGTCGACTCAAATATTCCTTCTATTACGTCTCCTTTCAGTGACCTCAAAAAAATAGAACCAACTTCTTTTCCGTGTAGAAATCTGTTCTGCACACTCGATTCACAGCATGAACATCGGAAAAGGTGTAAAAAAAAAAGTTGTGTTGAGAGCTCAATCACCAGAGGCAGAGTCGTGGTTGATTCTACTCTGATGCTTCAAGTTAGTATTATAGGTAAAATTTCAGAAAGTTGAAACATTAGACATAGGCTTTGGACATGACACGAGACACAAGACACATCCTCTTCATTTAAGGAGAACGGTCAGTAATCCCTTTTTTAAGAATATTTCCTGGTTTGCTCGCTCATGGATGGGGTTGGGTTGTCACGTCTCAATAACAATTCCAGGCAAACCACCATGTTCTTAAATCACTTCTGGCATTAGAAGAGTGTAAAGGTTTTCGCGACGCCATACTAGAAACTTACTGGCAGACGCCAAATTCGACAACTTCACCCCCATAACTTGCAGTTTATTTACGAGTTGAGAAGAACATAAACATCGACAAGAAGAATGGCCACACTCAAAAAGAGGAATAAGTCAATTCGAGAAGACAAAAAATAGAGACAGGCAACCTGTATAGATCTAAGAGAAAATGAGAAAACAAGTGTGCCTAATGGATGGTTGCATTTTCGAGAAGAGCAACCTAGCATTGTCACACAAAACATCATAGGTTGAACTGCCCTAAAAGCCATTGTAGATAACAGCTGGTGGTGAAACTTCTGGACTTAAAATGGAGGAAGAGTTGCGAGGGAGAACCAATACACAGCCAATATATTAACCTTAAAGTACAAAGCGCGATGACCATCAACAATCAAACCGTCTACGAAGAAAAACCACTCTAAGGCCTTCTGTAATGAAATTGAGCATGTACAATGGTATTCAATTAGCAAATTCTATTAACTATAATTAGCAATTTCACCTCTATGGCTCATTTCACTCATAAAATTAGTCCCAGTCAAAATGAATCATTTTTAGATTAACAACTCAAATGTAACATCTTGTAAATTATGCTTTTAACAGTTGTACCCTCCATCAGAACTGTACAAAAATGCAAAACAAAGACTCATGAGCAGTAGCTAAAAGGATGAGGGCACAAGCTCTTACCATTCAAAGCAGTTTCCAGCTTGCAAAACCAAATTACAGAGGAGAACCAATGACCATCACAAATTACCTCAACAATTACAAAAATCCCACAGCCTCACCTTTTATTATTTCACAACAAATAAACAAAATATTCAAAATCTTTTTCACTTTTCAACACAAATAAAATAACATTCAACGGTTCTCCAAAAATGTCAAGCTCGTAAATAAATTGACCATAAAAGCCTGCCCATGCCAAACATGGTTCTAGGAATGATGGAGTTTCATCAAATATCTAATCTAGTTTTGCATTTATTTTAATGAGGGACAATAGAGGATAAGAAACGAGTTCTCTTCAGCAGTTTTTATTCAATACACAAAACTAGACAAGACCCTACGGTAGATTTAGACAATTAAATTCTGTTTTTCTTTAATATTGTTCTCTAATTCATCTTATCAAAATATGACTTTATAAAATCAGTTAACAAAAATTAATTTCAACCAGCCATTCATAACTACTAAATATTGTCAAACACATTTCATAGGACTCATTACTATTCCTCTTTATAAACCATTTATAAATTTGCCAAGCGGGACAAAAACATAACATGGGGGTCTGGCCCCAAATCATCATGTGGAGGTAAAACTCATTGCGTTAGTACAGTGGACAATACAATGAAAAAGATTTTAGCTTCATTTTATTTCTTAATATTGTCCAGTACCATCTAATCTCCCTTCACATTCATACCAATATAGTTTAGTATAGTGGGAGAGAAAATTAACTAAATAACTAGACTAAATATTAACGAATAAACTCATAAGCCAGCATAAATCTCACAATTAGAAAGCAAAATTTTCATTATTCCTTTGTGTCATTCATGTTAGTTCCTCAGTTTTTAAGGGTATTTTATATACAAAATTCGTTTTATGCATTCATGTCCATTTAAAGAAATGCACAACCATATGTTATTTCGACTCAATTTGCATATAACAGTGAATTTTTTTTTTATCAAACTTAAAACAGAATGAAGTATTAAAAAAACATGAAAAGGGGAGAGAATTGAATTTTTGATAACTCTTAAAACACGAAAAAATTGGCAATGCTAATCAACAACACTCAAAAGGAGATGTATTTGGACTTCCTCTTGAGATAATTTACCACTTGTGATAATTTACTAGAACATAATGAAAAACCAAAAGAAAAAGAAAATTGGCCTTAGAACACAAATACCTCTATATGTATAGAACGAAGAGCTCTATCAATTTAGTATTTCTGTTCTTAATAAAAGCCTACTAATGAAAGGTGATATCGCTGCAAGCAATGCTTTGGGACATTCCTCATGCGGAAGATGGCCACAACCAGATATAGCTACAAGTCTCTGCACCACAGTAGATATAGACGAATTAGAAGATGAATCAGAACATTAGAATCTGTTTTCAACTTTCCACAGTTAAAAATTTTTATATTTACAGAATTTCCGCTCATAAACCAAACAGCCGAGAGTTACTATCAACATATGCTACCAAAATTTGTGTGAACACAAATCATGAGCAGGTTTCAGTTTTAGTTTTGCTATTAGCAAACTGTAGAACACAGAGTCTCAAGCACTTGTCTAAATACATGAGAAACCTTGATATTCTTGGTTAAAACTGGTGTCACGTAACACATCATAGTTTACCTTGTAAAAAAATTTTAAAACAAAATCCAAAACATCGTGTACAAGCATCAAAGAGGGTAAAAAGCTTGGGTGACATGAAGACTTACAGAATTTACAAGTTTAGAAGACATAATTTGAACAGATTTTAGAGGGACAATGACATCTTCAGTCCCGGTAATAACCAAGATTGGCAATGCTTCAACAGCTTTCAGCAAGGATGCTGCATTAGGTGGTGAGATTACCGTCTCACATGAAAGTTTCCCAATTTCATGAAGTGCTTCATCCCAACCTTCTACATGTAATGGGGCCTGACGTACACCAGAGCAGCAAAATATCAAAATTATTGAACAAGAGATGATCTAAACAAAATTTGCCAAACAAAAACAAGGCATGAAAAACCAACAAAGACGAATGTTTTATCCAACTTAAGTTTGTCTATATCTTATGTCTAATTGTTATAATCCTTAGGACCCTTCGATTACCTTCTTTTTGGAATTTAATCTTTAATTAGCAGCTTAAACCCCTAAAAGCCTCAGAGAACTTTCAAATTTTTAACATTCAAATAGGCCAGCAAAAGAATATTTCATGATGAGCAATACTTCGTATTTAATATTGATTAACATCAGTTGGTTCCATTCTCAAATTGATGAAATCAGTTCATCCATTCTACATATAGAAAAAAGAGGAAGTCCAGCTCTAAGAGAACTCGTTTAACTCGTGTTTTGTAGTACCATTATTAAATTGAAATAAAGAACTAAATTACAACATTTTCTATGTTTTGACAGATACATGAATTGCTTAGAAGAGGTTACATGCATTGATGTGAGGTGATAATAATTTTTTTCACATAGTACACTTAATCCCCATCACTTGCTACCAGAACTATTATCATGATAACAATCACAGCAGGTAAACTAAGATGGAATATAATTCCAGCTAAAACTCAAGCCAAAACAGTGTAAAGTTGTAGTACAATTAAAAAGACATTCTCATTATCCGTCACCGTGATCCAGTATTTGTTGAAGATTTGAAAAGGCGCTGGCACAAATGCAAATTTAAAACCTGTTCTTTAACATGAACTAAGTCAAGATGGACAATAGGTTAAGATGTTGCTCATCTAATCATGTGCATGAACTGGGCAACTCAATTATTCACTTCTTCAACCAACCAAAGGTTGACAAAAATCAACCATTGCCCGTAGAGAATAGAATTATAGAAAAAAGAATATGCAGAGGAAAAAAAATACAAAGATTAAATTTTGACTTTTCAACCTGTAAATCACCCAAATTGATTATATCACCTCTGGGCTTGGAGAATCTATTTGGCAGATTCATTCACAAAGATTGTTTCAAAATGATTTTGCAGAATATTGATCGAAGCACAATCAAGTATCGGGGTGACATTTGGTGATTATACTAAGCAGCCAAATATTTGGGAGCCAAGGGACTTAATTTTTGTGAAACATCAGGGGAACAGTGATTATTTATAGATGGATGATAGATGACAGATCAATATACAATTGCAGATTATTGTGAGGCCAGTAGGTGCACCTTCAACCCACTGGTTTAATTTCACAGTTTATTTCCCATAAAATTCAACATTTTGATTTTGTAAGAAGAGAGAAAAACGTATTCAAGTATCAATTGTAGGCAAAAATACCTTATAGAGGCTTAAGATTTCGGTTGTTAGTTTCGTTGCATCATACCATGCACGCCGATTAACCACTTGAGTAATTTCTGTCCGAAGTAGAGGACGGACCAGGTGCTTCTTTCCAAGTGATGTGCGTAATAAAATTCTTGCAAATGCAGGAACCAGTTCTCTTGACAAGCTTACACTCAGCAATACAACCCCCTTTATTTCAATCTTGATGACATGACATTAGGACATATTTATAGAAGTCAGCAACAAACTTCCAAATTCCAAAACAGTTTTGGACACAAACACATGCAGAGATCATCAACAACAAAATCATTCTACATTAACTCTAGTGGTTCAACTATATTCTAAGAAACACGTAAATGAACTTTCAATAGCTATAATTTCCCTACATACATTTCAAGGAGGTCCATAAGCAAAAGTATCACTGATTATCATGATGTTCATATTTAAAGCTCAATATTTAAGGGCACATCAGATTTTAGACCTTCTCTCTCTCAATTGGTGCAACCTAGCATATTCAAATTTAAGTGCATCCCTATTCTCTAGCACTTGATTCTTCAGTTTAGCAAGGTCTTTCAGGCTACCATTTACGTTCTCGTTAACAATTTAAAGTTGAAAACACTTACAAGCAGGTTCTCTTAACAATTTGTTTAATAAATTATTCCATCTTTCTCTAAAAAGTAAAAAATGTATCCCACAATTCTATTGCATAAGAGCATAAGGAATATAAATTTTCTTTCATAAATAATTTAATTTCGGTATGTACGGTGCCCACATTCATCTTTAGCATGCAAGGGTATTTGCATTTAAGTAATTAGCCTACAATAAGCGTTGCTCACATTCTTAGAATTTGCTGATGCCTGGGCTTTTTGGGCAGCCTTAAGTGCAAGCAGTCCTCCATCATCATGGCCAATTAGCACAACAGAAGAAAATCCCATCTCCAAACAAAAAGAAAGAAGCAGATCAACCTGAGAATGACAAACCCAATCACATGTTCAGGTGAAGCCCAAAACAGAAGATTAAAACAAATGGAAATGGCATTTGAAAGCACAACACATGCATTATTTTATTGCTGGTACAGATACACAGATGCAAGGCCCTTGGATATTGCAGTGACCTAGTCTGTTGAGTCTCGTCTATATTGACGAATGATCTAATTATGTGTGTACAAAAATAATGACATTAATGAAGATACAGTGACAGATGATTTTAAGAAAATTAAATTTTGATTGTCCTTAAAAATTTTACTTTCTTTATAAGCTACGTCTTACTTTCAAGAAAACTTTGTTATTAAAAAAGTAACTTTGAAAATCATGTTTGGAAATTACTTAAAAGTTTGACACTTTACTTACTTTTTAGTTCAGCTAGCAATCCTCGTACAATTATAAGAATTGTTAAAATAGATCTTTAATAGTTTTGATCACAAGTCAATGTTTTACTTGAAAAGTTAGCTTGCGAACTAATAGAGAAGCGCTGTTATGGGGGAATTACAACTCAACATATCACAGAGTTCAACATCAGGGTAAAGCCACAGAGATGAAAATGAAAAAGTTTCATTCCTTGCAATTACTTTTTTGATTTACGCAAGTTATGAACACTTACTTTATATATAAAAGAGAGACCGTGTGTGTGAATCTGAGTACAATTATTCCCAGCTTTATTACACAACCTGAGCCAGAGCTTCATAATCTACTCTAAATATCTATATCTAATGCATCAAAATTGATATATATTGCACCCAAATCGTGTATGAAGCCATGCAAATTTGAACATTATCAACATACATTCAGAGAAAGTAATCACCTGATTATCAAGCTTGTAAGGATTAGGCAATTGATTTTCCTCCCAATCCCTGCGGCGCGGCCTAGACGTCAAACCCCAACCAGGCCTGTCAAAAGCAACAACCGTACAGCCAACCTGCTTAGCTAGAATGCTCATCAAATTTCTCCAGGAAAAGACTCCCCCTCCAAAACCATGCACTAAAACAATCCCGAAGTGTCCACTTGCTTCTAGATCCTGTTCCAGCATTGAAGATCTCATATTGCTCATTTCATCCCCCTCACCAGTTTCATCAAGGCTCAAAATTGGCATGTCTTTAGACAATGGGGATGTTGGAGAACCATCTAACAGAGGAGTATTGAGAGGGGAGCTGCTAACATGAAATTGACTACTGATGCTCCTGCGGATAGTGTATCTGGTTTTTAGTGAAATGTTTGTTGCAAGCCCATCTAGAAAGGGGGTGGAGGGTAAGGAACAGGAACTCAACCCAGGGATGCTTAGCTTGTAGTGAACCATTACTCCTTCACAAGAAATGAATAAGCTGTCCTTATCAGCAAGTAAACTAACTGGAAGTTCTCCATCATCACGAGCAAAACCTAATCCTTTTCTCCTCATTTCACTATTACTTCTGAAAGTTTTCCCTGCCGATGGAGTAGGCGATCGTGGAACCTTATGGTAACCAGAGAAAATCATCTTGCAAGTAAGAGCCTGCAGGTAAGATTATATGAAATCTCATTATCCAAGCTCATAAAAAACTTCCATCATATAATAAATTTCTAGAAACAAAAGGAAATTGCAATCAAATCTTTGAAGAAAACCAATTCAACAATATAAAGCTACATTGAAGCAAACATCAGTGAATCAGTGTGTAACCACTAAAAGCACAGAAATGTGCAGATACTAGCACATACGCCTCATTTAAACTGTATGATTATTTTAAAGAACCCAAGCCCACTTTTACCGAAATTCGAATTAGCATTTCATTATACTACCATCCAAAGGACCTAACAAATTATCTAAGGGTGCGTTTGATTGCGAGCATAGAATTTGCATAGAAAGAAAATAAATTTTAGACAATTGAATTGCCAAAAACTTATTTGTTTGGAAATTATTAATTAAATGTGTTCGATAGATTTAGTTTTCAACATAGAAAATACTATATTTATCCATTTTTTATTGGTATGTAGATGGTGAATTACCTGGAAAATAAAAACTACCCTTACCTAAAGAAAATGTTCTATTTTTCTCTTTTTCTCTCTTTTTATTTTGTATAAGGAAAATATGGTCACATGACCAAAAGTTGGAAAATATTTTCCATGGAAAAAATTGACAATCAAACATCTCAAAAGTAGAAATTTGGATGGAAAAATAAAGTCAATCAAACGCGCTCTAAGATAAAAGTACCTAAAATAGCAGGTAAATGCATAAAAATTGATAAACTAAAGGGTTGACAAGTATCATGAAATTACAGCTTCTGGGTCAACCCGATTAAACAAGAGCTTCCTCCTAGCTCTGCAGCTTGTACGATAGGCCACAACAATGTGCCCAAGAGCAAAGACGACAGATGAGAGAAACAAGACAGGCATCCCCCAAGACTTCTTCAAATGGAGTCTCTGTCTTTGCCTTGAAAGAAAAGTTGAAGCTTCAGCCTCAAGTTGAGAATTCACCGCAAACAAACAAGCTTTGACAGAAAGAAGAAGTATTGAGAAGATAGAGCAGATTGTTACAGTTCCAAGGTATGGCCCCTGTGATAGCATTATGCCATCACACATTGAATATACACCTGTTGTTATTCAAACAAACACATAGAAACCAAATCAATTTTCGATGATACAAGAAAGTCTTCATAATTAATTTGTTCACTTTGTATTCGTCTTGCTAAACTTCATGTCCCATGTGCTTCACTGTTTGAAGTCATATCATCTAGAATTCAATTTTATTCTTTTTCACTCTACATATCAAACCTCCATGGGATTTTCCTTCACGTTCACTTTGTTTCACAAATACATTTCTTTTTTTGAGTTTAAAACTTTACCGATTAAAGGAAAGAATAAAGTAATAAAACTAAAAAAATTAAGATATGTAAGTAGAAAAATGAATTAATAAAAACTGAATCTCCAACTAAGAAAGTTATCTCTTCTCTGCAAAGAAATCAAAATTTAGGAATCCGCAATTGCTCTCGTTTCGTCACCTTTCCTCGCACAAACATAAACCTACATAAATGTAGATTTAAGGTTCCACAGTAATATATTTAAGAGCTTAATCGTTTCAGTATTCTCAGAAAAGCAAAAAGAAAAAGAAAAAAATGGGAAGCACAATAGAAAAGCAAAAGCATATTCGGAGATGGCCAAAAAACAAAAAAGAACAACGTTACAAAAAAGAGAGCGCTTCTTTTACATTTACGGTATATCCTTCACTAATCCAATATGAATGAACAAATTTAAGCAAAAAGAGAGTATGAAATATGCAAAAGAAATACTAAATAAAAAATCATACAGGTGATAATAAGAGATCTGATTATGGAGACCACAGGAATATCCATGAGCGAGCTCTTGAAAGCGTATCTCTGCAAATGCTCTCTAAAACTGTAGCAATTAACGCATGTGAAGCTTGGAATCAGAAAGCACGGCACCACCACATCGCCGATCGCCACCACTAACGGCAAAGACACAAGCAACAACGACGCCACCATCGTCACCATGAAATACAACGTCCGCACCACCCTGAATACCTTCTCACACCACCAAGCCCCTTTTGCCATCATAATCCCCGAACAATTTTGCTCAAAGTTCCCAAAATTATTTCAAAACACTAAAAAGTTCAAATGTTCCTCGGATTTGAATATTTCAAGTGGGGCCAGGGGAAATACAAGATCGCAGAATAATCAAAAATTGGAATGGAAATGAATCCGCAGGAGACGGCGTGAAAACGGCCATCTCCGGCGTAGACTTACGGCGCCGGCGATTTTGTCCAAACGACGTCGTCAATCTCGATTTTATCCTTATCAATTTCTCTTCATCAATTCCTCCGTTTTACAAAATTCAAAAACAACGAAGAATGAATTTCAGTATGACAGTATCATTTGTTCTTCATCGGATATCCAATTTCATCTCTTTCTCTCTCCTTCTGGTGATTTTCTCCGTGTGTGTATGTGTGAGAGAGAAAGTAATACAGTGTCAGTGCGTTTTGAAAATGGGTCTGGTTGTTGTCGAATTATATATATAAACAAAATTTACAAATGAGTTAATTTCACTTATAGTTACCCAAGTTCAAGAAAAAGTTTAAATTGGTCATTTAAAGTATTTTTGTGACTCATTTAATCACTAAAGTTAAATAATGTGACATATGCCCCCCATTTAATCTCTTGAAAAATAAAAAATGTACAATTTTCTAAAATTACTTAATTTGACTAGAAAAACTCATAGATAAAGCCTTTTCTATGCATATGGACATGTAATTTATCATTTTGTTGCTTGATTAACGTAATATATAACACATTAATTATTACATCTTCATGTGAACTAAAGGCCATTAACAATCATTCGTTCTAGCCTGCCTCATGTTTTAGCTCTTTTATTGATGGAAAATAGGGTTCAAGTGATTTTATTTTTTTTTAGTCGAACGTGTTATAGTCGCATCTTAATTGGAGATATTTTGCCACTATTTGAGCTCTATTTTAGAAAATTTTATTTTTTTTAAACTCATTTTCTACTGCACAATGGATACAATTATCAATTAACTATGTCACTATCTAAAAAACTGATGTTGGGTTGGGAGTGATTCGTTAACCAATTATGTAATGCTATTTTTATGTAGTGACTAAATGAATCACAAAAATATTTTGATGACCAATTTAAAATTCTACTGAAGTTTAGTGATCATTTATGAAATTAACACGCTGATGCAATTAGGAAATGAAAAGGCGTGATTAATTAGAGTAATTAATTAATATGACAACACTTGATTCGCTAATCCTGACCCTTTGCATGCCTGGCAGCTTTTTCTTTGGACTTTTCCGCCCCCGGCCTTCGTTCTGGTTGAGGCGTGCAGCTTTTTACATGACAAAACTGCCCTTCTATTTTGTACTATATATTTGGTTAGGGAAACTTGGAAAGTGCGGGGATTTCACAAGATAATTGAATTTTCCAAAAAAAAAAAAATTTATTTTTTAATGTTTGAATTTTATTTTAAATTTTTTTTTTCTAAAACCAATTATCATTTGCTAGATTCAAGTTGTGTTTTTTATATTTTATATATATATTAGTGAACGAATATTATTTGAAAATGTGTTTTGTTTTTAAATTTGGATCATGCTTGTTATTTTATGGGATAGAATCTATCGTATGTTAGATTAATGTTGTCTTGTTTCAAACTTTAAGAGAATGGAATAATTGTACGAATTATAGAAATATTGAAAATTTTAATTATGGTATAGGAATATTCAGTAATTCTTGTTTTGATTTGTTTCTATTTGGAATCGAACATAATAGGACCACGCCAACCCTATTGCAATTTGCATCAAATAAGTTGGAAATTAAAACAATTAATCGAACCAATTTTGATTGGAATAGAACCAAACCACCGAATCCAATTCGAATGCTAGATCGTAGTCTGATTCAAGTAATTCTAGATAAAAATACTCATTCATACATAAATATCAGGAATTCAATTAGACTTCTATATAACAAAAAAAAAATTAAATAAATAAATAACAAAAAGAAGCTATTTCAATCCATGTAAAAACAAAAACTACATCTCAAATATTAACCTTGAATAAGCAAATGATATTTATATAAAAATATTGAACATGATAAATGGATAATTATATTAACACCATAGTTTTATCTAAATCACATTTTAATTGTAATAGAGATCTCTAACTTTTTCTTATTTTTGCACTTATATATTTCGAACTTTTTCATCTCATTCTTATTCTTAACCTTCAATTAATTAACATATCTTATCTCTGATAATAATTACTATTCAAATATTATCCTAAATGCTTACACATGAGGGACAAATATTTTTTCAGCCTTTTCTATTTGTTTTTGAATTTGCTTATTTAAAGATATGATAGAAAAATAAATATTTTTATGTCGTTCTATCAAAATTTTCTGACGAAAATCATCATCGAATACAAGATGTACAACTAGAGGAAGATCAAGAATAAGAATGTGGTGGAAAATAGTTAAAGATATAAGTGAAAAGGTAAGTAAAGATTAGAGACTTTTTTGCAAATGAAATATAATGTAATTAACAAAAGCTGTAATATGAACATAATAAGCCTATAACATAGACATAAAAAAATAAATCACCCCTAAAACTAGAAAACTCAATCACCACACTATTACAGAACTACATTATGTACAAGTAGTATTATCCTTACATATTTTTTTAGGCTCCTCGAAATTTTATCTTATTTATTATTTTAAGCTTAACTAAAATAATTTTGTGATTGGTTCACAATATATATATATTTTTTTTTTAGAAAAAGTTAAAGCGGTTAGATTGTACCTTTTTTGTAACGATCATAAACTTTTTCATACAAATCTTTCACTCAGGTCCACTTGGAGTTGGACTGCAAATTGAATTTACTTCGTGTCCCCAACAATTTGAATCGCTTTCATTTCCCTTAATATGAACTCAATTAGAAAGTGGGTAGCAATAATTTCTCTGATATAAATTATTGAACATACCATTTAGATAATTGTTTGGAAATATGGAGTTGAGAGAGAATCGAAATTAATCAACATTTTCGAGATTTTAAACTAATGCACCAGTCCACTATAACGAATTACAAAGTTTAGTGATTATGGGATAATTTTTAAAGTTCAGTGCTCCGGTGGAAATTTTATACTAAAGTTTAGTGATGATTCAGATAATTAACAATATTTCCTCGTGGTTTTTTATCATCTTTTTTGTTACTTTGCAATTTTATTTCCATTTTTTTCAATATTTATGATTTTTAATCTTTTTCTTTCTTTTTTCATTTTATGTACTCATAATCCACAATTTTTTTCTAGCATCGCCAAACTGCATTGATCATTTAATAGTATTAAAATTTGAAATTCATACACGTTTAAGCTAAGAATATAATAATTTTCTGATTTTTGTTCAGGCGTGTTCTGATAGAAAGACGATCTAAGTTGAAGAAGCCCATAAAATTGTCACCGCCACTATAGAGCTCACCAAAAAGGAGGTGAAACCAACACAAACAGCATTGCTTCAATCCTTTGCTAGGACTTGAGCTGCACACCGATAACTGAATTTGATTTTGAGTCTAACAATTTGCTACAATGAATTGCATTATTTTTACATATTCTTTTACATTACAAACTTCAATGGTTTCTTTTAACAATGAAAAATAATAATAATTTAACAAGCAAACAAATTGTTTAGGGCAAAATTAAAGGACAATGCAAAGCTCTTAGATTTCATCGAGAAACTAGAAGCAACTTGTATTGGTGTAATGGAGTCTAGAAAGATAATCAATGATCTTGTCCTTATTATCTATGGATCTAAGTGAGTGACCATTGTATCGTTTTTTCAATCTATAGTCCTAATAGTCGTCGTACTTTTTCCTGAGCAGGTGAAAGATAGTATCTTGTTCTGCTCATCATTATGCTCTATTTTATAATGTTACAAGCTTGGTCGAAACAAGTATCTCTGTTGGGTTTATAGACACCACATATCTCCACACTGGTATGATATTGTCCACTTTGGACATAAACCCTCATGGATTTGCTTTTAAGCTTTACCTCAAAAGACCTCATACCATTGAAGATATTGTCCTACACTTATAA
>CAIGRS010225507.1:0-11961 GCA_903798395.1 Fraxinus floribunda | reverse complement strand
GCATTAGATTTTAGTTCTCTTTAGGGAAAAAAATGTTCGTTTCTGAACCAAGTTTTGAACTGGCAAAAGCTTAGAAATTAAAATTTGAGACCAAGTTTGGGTAATGAACAACTCTGCTTACATTTTTCATAGTCGACAAGAGTAAAGAAAGAACGTTACAATTAAGAATGCAAAGAAAAAAAAGGCAAAAGTACAATTTGAAGCAACAAAAAGAAGAGAAATCAGTACTTACAGAGAGCATCTCCAGTCCGAAAAGTGTAAGAAGAAGACCAGTTACTGTAAAAGTTATTTGTGAGAGGAATGGACCAAATTGAATCTCCAACAATATATTGCAAACAAAATGAAGTGCCCAATAACATGAGTACTGCAAATAGAAATACTGGGACTATGATCATCCCATTTTGCATCGCCATTGGAGTGTGTGAGAGAGAGACTATGAAGCAGTTATGGGAAGGAAAATGAAAAAGTTGGTAATGTAATTCAAGGGGGCGTAACCGTTTATCAATCTGATCCTATCCAATCTAGGGATGTAACACCTCTCACTTTGTGTTCAATAAAAAATTCTTTATGTGTATATTCAATAAAGATTTTTATAAACTTAAAAGATGTGTATTCAATCGAAACATTTTTAAGACATTATAAAAGTCTTGGAAAATCTAATATAAATTCTTTGAGAAAAGACCTAACCCGAAATCGACCTATCGTTTATATTTTATTTCATTTTCTTCTTTTGCTTCTTCTAATTTCGAATGTGATCATCAAAAGAAAAGTCTCCCATTTTTGGGGCAACAAAGGGTGTTTTCTTGGGGTTAGAGAAGCTGCTGAGAGAGTAAAAAAGCGTAAAAAGACGAGCGGTGTTCCAAAAGACGTCCCTCACAAATCAATGGCTAAATATTAGATTTTCCAAGACTTTTAGAACACTGCTCAGTGAGGTCGAGCTATGGACTAGGCGAGGCATATACGTAAAAAAGCATAAAAGGACGTTTTCTTATTTTAATATTATTTTAATTTTTAATCAATTAAAAATAATATTTACTAAACACTTAAAACAGATCTATAGGAACTTTATACATTTTTTTTCAAAATTTTTCAACAAAAATATAAGTGTCAAATTTAAGCCCCCGTTTGACACCCATTAATTTCTCTTTCTCATTCTTATTTTCGTTTTCATTTTTCATTTCAACCACACATTCTCCTAATAAAATAATATTACACATAAATCAAAAACTTTTCATCACTTTTCCACCACACATTTTTTACATCAATTACTATTCCAAAAATTCCTTCTTGACACTCATTAATTTCTCTTTCTCATTCTCATTCTCATTTTTCATTTCAACCACACATTCTCCTAATAAAATAATATTACACACAAATCAAAAACTTTTCATCACTTTTCCACCACACATTTTTTACATCAATTACTATTCCAAAAATTCTTTCTACTAAAAATAGGTTTCAAACAGGGGCTAAATATAAATTAGTAAGTTAATAGTATATGAACTTAAATTTTATCTAACTCTTTATCGGACTCCAATTCATTAACCTCTTCTTTATCTAATTCCTCGTTCGTGTCTTCTGATACAAAATCATTTTCGTTGGGTTTCCTTATATCATTTTCCACCCCCATCATNAAACAGGGGCTAAATATAAATTAGTAAGTTAATAGTATATGAACTTAAATTTTATCTAACTCTTTATCGGACTCCAATTCATTAACCTCTTCTTTATCTAATTCCTCGTTCGTGTCTTCTGATACAAAATCATTTTCGTTGGGTTTCCTTATATCATTTTCCACCCCCATCATCCTCCTCATAATCACAACTCTCTTAAGAAATTATCTACCGTAAATAAGATTCAATAGTCACTTGATTTTTGGGTTCAAATGCTTGTTTTGATTTTAAATTAGGGCAAATTGAAGAAATTATCATTTAATAATTTTTAACTTCAAAGAATTGTAAAAAGAGAGAGAGAAAAAAAGGTAATGTGCACCTTGGCGCGCATAATTGCACCTACGCGCATTTTAGCGGTCAACAATTGTCATTGACCGCTAAATAAGAAGCTACCCCACTTGGTTTAGCGTTTTGGCCACGCCTCACGACAAGGCGTGTTTCTAAACACTGCTCAGAATATCACAAATCAATGACTAAATATTACAGACTGTGTTTCTCAAATCAAGAATTTGAGAGATGAAAAACACAATGAAAACCCTAGACATTGAGAAACTTCCTCTCGTTTTTTTCTCTCCCCCAAAAACCAACAGCCAAAACCAAATGAATCAGCCAACAGATGCCAAGTGAAATGGCATATGTGAGATAAAGCTCAAGAACCATCCAGAAGCAGCAATCAACTGCCAGATTAAAGCCACGTATCCCAATCCAGTGAAAATAAAGTTTAAATAAGATTCATTGGTCACTTGACTTTTGGGTTTAAATTGTTGTTTTGATTTTAAATTAGGGCAAACTGAAGAAATTAGCATTTAAAAATTTTTAACTTCAAATAATTGTTTAAAAAAAAAAAGGGTAATGTGCGCCTTGGCACGCATAATTGCGCGGCGCGCTTCAGCGGTCAACAATTGTCGTTGACCGCTAAATAAGAAGCTAACCCACTTGGTTTAGCATTTTGGCCATGCTTCACGTCAAGAGGCGCCTTTTAGAACACTGCTCAAAATATCACAAATCAATGGCTAAATATTATAGATCGTGTTTCTCAAATCAAGAATTTGAGAGATGAAAAACACAATGAAAACCCTAGCCATTGAGAAACTTCCTCTCGTTTTTTTCTCTCTCCCAAAAACCAACAGCCAAAACCAAATGAATCGGCCAACGGATGCCAAGTGAAACGGCATACGTGAGATAAAGCTCAAGAACCATCCAGAAGCAGCAATCAACGGCCAGATTAAAGCCACATATCCCAATCCAGTGAAAATAAAGTCGCATTTTGCAAAGGCGTTCTCATCACAAATTCTGGGATCACACATAATTCGGACCAGGGTTCGAATCCAACATAACTTCAGATAAATACACATTTTTCATTCTCCGAAACTATGTTCATGAACTGATAGTAAGGTTGTCATGTTTGTTGAGCCATTAAGATTTTAGAACGACATTTTGTACAGTAAAGCTAGACTCTTGATACCTATGTTCATCTGTTTTTATACATGAATGGACCAAAATAAGCACTACAAACTTCGTCGCTGGAAGCCCAAGCTTGTATACCTTGATATTTTAGCACAATATTTTAAGGGTTCTCTTTGTATCTTGCCAGAGAAAAAGGTTCTCTGTTTTTCCAACAGACAAGAAAGTTAAGGAAGATCTCTTCTTCTTCTCATTGTCATATAGGTTACGATCAGGGACAATGTTGGAACTTCTAATATATTTGTGTGCAGAACGACCATGAGGGGAAGTGATTGAAGAAACGGAGTACAGTACCTGTCAGAAGACTACGAAGGTTCTTGCGCAAGTAAATTCATTGGATGTCATCTCTTATTTCTGAAATGAAAATATCTTTAGAGGAGCTTGCTGAAAGCATTTGATGAAGAGCCAGAGACTCGTCAATATTGCTTCAATCAGTTGTCGATTTTTTTTTGGAGTTCTTCACCCGTTATCTTCCGCACGGTCCTTTTTTGCTGAGAAAGCATTTTCACCCTTTTGATTTTAAGATTGGACATAATTTACTGTATGGTACAGCTTATGCATGAAAAATTTAGTGCTTATTCACAAGATTTTAAAATCATTTGGCACATTTAAATGGTTTCTTTTGTTGTTGTGTTTGGATTTGATTGATTGCATTCTCTGTGAACTCTCTCATCCCATGTTTTCCAATTTGATTGAACCCTGCCCGGTTTAGAAGTGTAAAGTTGGGTGGACCCACTTAGGTAGAGGCCGAGCAAAACTTTTTTATAATTTATTACATGGAATGTGGTACGTTGGGTTCAAAAGTTAGAGTATTGAGGTTTGGTATACAATTATATTGAATATTACAAATGATGAGATTTTAGTAGTACGCTTTACCAAACATGTCATAGTTCGCTTTACCAAACATTCAACTATTTTCTTTTTCTTGGCATTTTGGTTTTCAACTTTGTAGCACAACGATCCCCAATGACAAGAGAATGTCACAATATGATCCCATATGGTTCGAGTGCAAGAAGAGTGAGGGGTCCCCTAAAATTATTATTTATCATGAATGACGACTTCCATTCGATACAACTTATAACTTTCATTGTAATGTCAACACTTTTTAAGGAAGAAAAAGAAATTAAAAATCTTGTGTCGCTCCTAATGTTTCACGGTTAAGTACAATGACAAGGGCCACACTATACTATACCTAAATAAGAATGATGCTTCAATGTTATACCAAAAAGCAGCAGCTTTGGTGTTAAATCAGCCAAGTATAATCTAAGAGCTAAACTAAAGGGGGATAATCTTGTACTAATTTCAATTACACGTGATCTTTCATTTGTGTAACAACGTAAGGGAAGAAGGAATAGCTTGGCCAGACAGTATAAAAAAAGTTATGTTCTTACTTCTTACCCTTTTATAAGGAAACACACTACGAAAATAACAACGAAAGGGGTTTAGACTATAATTCTTCGGGTACTTCCAAGGGTTGTGTCTCCGGTATATCAGCAAGTGCTTTGACTATGGAAGACTCTATCACGGGTTGTAAGTGCCTTGTGTAATGGAACTCAATTTGTAACCGATGATGAAGAGGTGTTGATGCCATCAATCCCTTTCTCAGATCAACTTGCAATTCCCTCAAAGGGATTGCAGCCAAAAAGCTCTTAATGTACTCTTTGCACGACTCTTTTCCGGTGCAGACTATCTTCTGTTCTTCTTCACTATTTCCTTGCACATTAGTGCTGTTGATGGTAATTTGTCCTTCGCAATTGCCCTCCTGCACTTCCTTTTTCTCATCGGTTATACGTTCACTGTCTGATTTTTTAGGCTCGATACGTTGATGGATGGTTGTATCTCGATCGAATTTCAAGATGAATGCTTGATTGCAGCCCTCATAAAGCCTCTCGCCCAATGTGTCGATGATGTAGTATGAATCTTGTTCAACCTTTAAGATGAAAAAGTGGTCGTTCCAGCTAATAATGTAAACTAATGGGTCACCAGTCAGAGAGCAATGCATGTCAGTTTGGCAAATCTCATCCCAAATGTTGTCAAACGACATCGCACCATGGAGGAAATCACAATCTCCATTTTCTAGTCCTTCTGGATGGAAGAAGCCAATGAAGGACTTCTCCGGTGCAACAGAAATTGGACGAACTTTAGCCTGGAGAACTGTATCCAGGTCAAAATGCTTGTCTGGAAACCTTTCCCTATAGGTCTCGTTTTCACAGAGATTCCTCCACTCTAATGAACCTTCACGGATCAGGCTCTCGAGTTGGGACTTGATCGGCATTTCATCAGAGTTTGATTGTAACCAATCAGCAATCACGGCTACCAGGGTTGTACATGCACTTTCGCCTGCTGCTCTTTCACTCCTTTGATCAATCGAAGCAAAGAAAACTTGTGTTTGTAACTTCATATGTCCATCGCGACTGATTATCTCTTTCTGCTCCCAGTTACCCACAGCAAAATTGTCATCTCCAAATGCAGAGGCAGATAGCATATTTGCAGCATAACCTTCTTCGGTTTTCTGGTGCAGTCAAATATATAGACATTGTCAAGAGTAAGTCCTACATTTATCACAATGTAATGTAATGAAGGAATAAAAGAAAGCCACGAGATGGAAGCATACCCCAAAAGTGGATTCATCTGACGAACTAAGTAGCCGGCGATCAAAATCAATATCATCCCCACCTTCCTCCCCATAATATTTTTTCAGCAAGGGCTCTCCTTTAACTTTAGGGGATCTGAAGCTTAGTTTCCTTTTCCTCCAGGGAAGGATGCTACGTTTTGAAGTCGGCTGGATGGACTGATCAAACATTTTCCCTACATCCGACTTGCTATGGCTATAGTAGATCCAATCCTCATCTTCACTACTGCTCGTGTTTGAGTAACTTGCCGTCCCAGCATGATTTGCATAGGCCAAAGTTCCATAACTGAACGACTTTCGACCACCGGAATCTTCCTTCCCTTCCTCTGAGTCCCCTTCTTCCGAGTCATCAAGTGATTCCGTATCAAGTGGGTAAATTTCCTCGCTTCTGACAGAGCTCCTTCCATCACTGCCCTCCTCTTCATTACCTTTCTTTTTAGCCCTTCGGCTAGATAAACCCATAAAAATATTCACTCTTTTCAGGCTGGCTTTGAGAATGGAATTCTCTTCCTTCTCTGTTGGGGAGATTTCTCCATAACAGGGCGAAAGAGGAAAAGAAACAACTGGTCTCATCATCATTCCTGAAGGTTCCTCGGCATTTCTCAATTCTAGAAGGATGATGGTCAGCTGCAAATGAATGCAACTCTTGGTAAAACATACATAGAATCAAACAGAACAAATATATATGCAAAACATTGATGATTTGTTTGGTAAGGTGGACTACACGCTATCCTGTTAGTACAACATACCAAACATACTCTTAACGAAAAGCCCGAAAAGGATCACACAAATAAAAGATACCAATGGTGAAGGTGTCTTACATAAAGTAAAGGCCTATTATCAATGCTGGCACCAGGCATATCCATGGGAATCGTGACTTCTCTGTCCTGGTTTTCTACATGAGACGTAAAGTCTGCAAGGTTCAACATTCCAGTTGCAATAATTGGGATCCTGCTATTTGTTCCATGCTCCGAGACCTAATTTACAACAACGGATCAGTATTCGGATCTTCAAAGGGATAAATCACCGGCATATTCACATGGTTTATGAAGCTGACTAGTTCAACCAATTCCCCCTGTTGTTGAGTTTGACATAGCCCCTGTTTGGTACACATTATTTTTTTCATTCTCATTCTTCTACTCACTTTCAACCACACATTTTTCAATAAAATAATATTATACGTCACATCAATTACTTTTCCTTCTTTTTCAACCACACATTATCCATCAATCTACTATTCCAGAATACATTCTTACAAAATAATGTGGATCAAACACACCCATAATCACTAAAGCAGGGTATATGCCATAACAGTCCTAATCAACAAAATCGACCAAATTGTGGAACAAAATATAACAGTAATTTTTATCTTTAAAAAAAAAAAAAAAAATCAAGCCCACAACCGAAAACCTGGGTAGGATCAATCTCCCAAAGGAATTGTCAACCACAGGATCAAAAGCCTCACACTACGCACAAGTTGGTACCCAGTATAGTACTAGACAGTAGTGGAGCGTAGATTGACAGGGTTTGAACTTTTTTCTTCTTTATTGTTGTCCAGCACTGTTTAATCTACCGACATGCCATAAATTTATGTTCCGACTAAGTGAACTAGAATGAAAAACCAAGAACCAAATTCTAGTAAACTGCAAGAGAATGAACCTGAAATAGTAACTCTAACAATTCAATAACAGCTCAAAGAAATCATCCTATTAATTCCAAATTTTACCGAACAAAAACTTAGGAGCTCAAGGGATCAAACCTTTTTCCTCCCAAAGGTAAAAACTAGAGAAATATGCGTGATCATTCTATTGAAAAAGAAAACCAAGAATATTTACCTCACTTTTTCCAAAAACAAGATTTTCTATTAGCTTACTTTAAACGTCGAGTACTAATGAATTTATCATCATGATCTTCTCAGCAATAAATGCTAAACCAATTAAGTTTTTCAAAAAAAAAAAAAGAAAAGAAAAGTCAAACAGCATTAATTAACACCATCCTCAAAACTGAAATCCATCAAAAACAAAGAAAATCCCAGTTGAAAACTCACATTAAAAACAGTAAATGAAACCTCCCAAGGATGAAACAAACCCTCCTTGTAAGCTAACAAATTGCACACATTCTGAAACTTTTCATTCCACTCAACAACTCCATCTTCTTTTAAAGTTTCCTCCTTTGTGATATTCCTCCTCAAACTTCTTCTTAAAGTCCTGAAAGCATTGACCTTTGACCCTTTCCACTTAATCTCAACCACAAACCTTGCAGAATCTTTGAGTTGTGATGATGTGATTAGGCCATTAACTTGATGAATGGTGATCTTGGCCTCAACTTTCTTGGATGAAATGGAAGGCCATGGCTTCCACTTCATCATCTTCACTACCATTCTTCTTCTTTGTTCCCTAAAAGATTATAAGTTAAATAAAAACTTTTTGACTTCTGATGATCAAGGATGAGGTTCAATCTGTTAAAAGTATTTAAATTTGGATGGGATGGGTGTTTTTGAAGAAGAGTGATTTTTGGAGAATGGTTCTGATTATAAGATGAAATTTAAAAGTTAGTTTTAGAGAGAGACATGTATATAGGCTGACATAGCGATTATTTGCTTTGTGCACAACCACTTCTACTAGAGAGACGCGGGAGAGAGAGGGAGAGAGAGAGAGAGAGAGAGAGAGGGAGGCAGGCCGGTTATAAAATATACACCTAGAAAATAACGTTTGCATCTCTTCCAACTATTAAAGTACCCACATATTTTGTCCCAATTTTATTTTTGTTAGTTGCCAAAAAATAAAAATAAAAATAATAAAAAATAGTTGATTTAGAGCTTTGGACCAAAACGAAACTATTTAAATTGTTCACCCGAGTCTTGCTCCAATGACAGGTTCAAAGTCACATTTAAAAATAGGGATGACACACGTTAATACATAATTAGACTGTTTGAAAAATAAAAAAATACAACACCCAATCAATTGTTATCACCCCACCCTTTCACCCAATTTTCTGTCAATCACCATGGTCAAGCAGCATTATTCTTGTTGGTACTTAAGATGAATTTAGGTGGCAATGAGTTTATTGATTTATCATTTAATGAATTGAGGAATGTATTTTTATTAGTTTGATAATGAATAAGGGATCATGCTATGTGTACATAGCATGATTCATGGGGGGTTCACATAATAGTCACGTGATCGGCCCATCAGGCACCCCTCCAATAGGGGTCGACCATGTAGCCATTATGTCAAATTTTATGGATAATGCTATGTACAAATAGCATTATCCATGAATAAGTAATTCCACTGTCATCCAAACGGCTGTTAAAGTACCAATAATGCTACGTTGTATTATTCTAACTTATTTTAGTTTAACTTGCTATCATTTGTCTTAACATTCTCATTGTTGGTTGTTATATAAGATTTTATAAACAATTCATCTAGGGACCGGACCATGACAGGTTCAATAATGTCCTCTAACGTTATAGGTATGTTTCCAATCACAAAAAATTATGTAGCACAAAAAACTCGTTCACATCATTTTCAAATCACCATTCTTTTATCAACGATCATACCTAATTACCTAATATATCCAATTTTTTGAGAACATGAACTGATTATCACACATATTCATGCTATTGCTGAAAGGATTGAATGTATCGTGTGAAACTCGTCTAATCTCATTGATTAAAATTATGTTTCCACCGGATGGTATTGTCTTGAATATATGTTGACGATTAATTTAGACATAAAGCGTGATGAATAAGAATTTAAGATAGAACCATTGGTTGAATGACAACCAAAATTACTTTAATGTAAAAGCCTTTTCAACCAAATTCTCCCCATCAATGTTCTCACTAATCTAGAAAGAAAAGTGATCCTTATCCTAGAAAATAGAAAAATATTAAACTCAAGTTACCCTAATCTTCATTAATATTTATTTTTATAAAATCTTGAGTTTTTAGAAAGGTTACTGTCCTTTGGCACAATTTTTTTCAAGAAAAAAATATTTTTTTGGAGAATGTATGATTAAAAAGTGAAAAAAAATTAAAAAATATGAATCCCATAAAATATGTAAATTTTTCGTTATATAAATTATGGCTATTATTATATTATCCCCGTAACTATAGCAATAAATAGAACGAAGTGTAAAAAAAGATTTTTATAGTTAATTTTAAATATATTGAAAATATAATTAATCTTGTTGTTAGTTTATTATTTTAATAAGAATTAAGTTTAGACAAACACAAAACGCCTTGACCAGTAAATTCTTTACATTTTTTTCTTAGGGCTAGTGAGAAGACAAAAACTAGGAAAAAAATGTATTGAACTTAACGCCGTGATTAAGTAAACCGAAAAGGATGTTGGTTAATATTAATCTGGCACTTTGATCTTAATGATGTCTTGATTAAGATTGTTTTATGGACAAAAATAATTAATTATTTATGTAATAACTTATAAAATTGGAATGCAATTTATTCTTGGGTGGAAAGCATCATAATATAGGTTGAATAATGCATATTTCATGCTATGCCAAACATGGATGAAAATAAGTGGCCGCCAACATCAACTAAAGTCTTGCAAATTATTCCCAAAATGCAATAAGCACTTGGAATCAATCAACTGTTATATAGAATATGCTGGTGAATGTTAAAATTTGGGATTCTGTCTTAAAAGGTCGACATTATTAATAGAAGTAGTCCAAACTCTTATAAATTAGTCTATATTTTCATTTTTATTCGTGTGAGATTCTATCCCTTAACATGCCCCCACAAGATAGTGGTTCGTTTGTAGAGACCAAACTTGAAATCGGCGTGTTCAATTTTTTCAAGTCTTAATCGGATCGAATTGCTCGTTGGAGCTTAACGGGCTCTGATACCATATTAAAATTTGGGGTTCCATCTTAAAAGGCCAACCTTATTAAGAGGAGTAGCTCAAACTTTTATAAATTGGTCTATATTTTCATCTTTATTTGATGTGTAATTTTATCTCTTAACAATGAAGGCACTATACCAATGGTTCATTGTTGAAAAAATCGATAAATTTTTAGAAGGGACATGATTAGAGTTTTGACTAGTCCTAAGAGTGTATAGTTTTATGTTCTATTTCACATCTCGGAGTGTTTATAATTGATAGGTTGATCGAAAAACGTATAATATTTAAGATTTAAAAAAAATTAATTTAAATTTTTTTCTTTTATTCTTTGTTGAAAGCAATGAGTTGATATCACATCTTCCCTATTGTGTTCTTTTTCTGCTTTTGTTGAGTGGTTTTCATAATAGTAGGTAGGCTTTAGCTCCATCAATTTCCTGTAGGTTGTGGGAATAGAATTGACCATGAAAGGGACCATATTTCAATGGTTGAAGATAAACATTTAAATAAATAGTTTTTATTTTATTTATTTATAATTAAGGGCTTGAATCTTGACATCAGTTATTTATGAAAACGTCCCTACAATAATCTTAAGAATGAATATGGTATGCATATAGAGATACATGTTAAAAATAAATTTGTTGTTAGATTTGGGATAACTCAATTTAGTAATTATATTGCAATTTTTTTTTAAAGTCTCAATAATTCTTTTTGTATTCACTTTGTGCCATGATAGATATTTGGTTTGACTTTTTAAAATCAAATGAAAATTTAGCCCCCGTTTGTTTCACATTATTTTTTTCATTTTCATTCTTCTACTCATTTTCAACCACACATTGTTCAATAAAATAATATTTTTCATCACATCAATAACTTTTCCTTCTTTTTCAACCACACATTCTCCATCAATCTACTATTTCAAAATACATTCTTCCAAAATAATGTGGCTCANTTTCATTCTTCTACTCATTTTCAACCACACATTGTTCAATAAAATAATATTTTCCATCACATCAATAACTTTTCTTTCTTTTTCAACCACATATTTCTCATCACATCACTTCAAAAAAATGCATTTTTTCATTTTAATATACACCAAACACACTTCATTAATTACTAAGAGAGATGTATTCAATTAGGACTTTTGAATATTTTTATAGGCTTCGTTAAGTGATGATTTTATTTTATTTTATTTTTTTGTGTGGAATTCGTGAACTTTTATAGATGTGTATAAAATTAATGGAAGTTTTTCATATATATATATATATATACATACTAGGTGAAGACAACGTGCAATGCACGTTTGCTTACTTCATATTTACAAAGAACTTCTGAG
>CAIGRS010225503.1:0-12765 GCA_903798395.1 Fraxinus floribunda | reverse complement strand
CGAAATTATCATGAAATCATTTTTCCCTTTGCGATCCCACTTCATCATAAACTTTAGCTCTTTATGCACTTCATCACAAACCCACTAGGGCAACGGCCAAAAGGAAGCAAATGGAATACTTCATCACTTAATTTGGATAAAGAAATATTCAAAAAAAGTGGAATCTTGATGAAATTGATGACTAATTTTGTGTGTGGGATTATTGCTTTGATTAGAATCTGTAGGTTTTGATTGGGAAAAGAAGCATATATATAGTTTAGTATCTTTGAATTTGTCATCTAGTTAATACTATAAAAACAGGTAGTTAAGCAATTTTTTATTCAAGAATGAACCATTCTTAATTACACTGCTTCTTTTTCTTCAGAAGAAGTCATTTTTTTCTTATCCTATCTTATGCTCGGTCTTACACTCCATTAATTATTCAACCTTATTTGTTATTTCCTAATTTCTTTAATCGAAAGTTTCAAGCAAATGTAAATAGGCTAAAATAGACGGATTCAATGGAGTTCGTATGGATTATTCACTGGTCATGGCATGAGCGAGGAATTTTTTTTCATAAATATATATATACTTTAATTTGAGGGGAAGTTCATGAAAATTATTTGTGGTTGGTAGAAAATGAAAAATGTCTACTTTTCTTAAAGTTAAAGGGAAATATTCAAAATGGCGTGCAAAAAGTCTAAGTCGTCCATTTTCGCAGAAATGTTTATATTATTGGGAAACTCATATCATCTACAATAGAGGTAGGGATACTATCGTGCGATCGATATTTCATATATTGTGCAGGCAGATGTAGTAGTACAAGGTTTCTACATGATTTAGTTTCTGTGAGTCTAGAAATTGTAAAGAATATACATCCTCTTCACACCACCAAATGCACTCTCTCCCATCCAACTATAATATTCTTCGTCTTGCATAATAACGTGAGTCGAAAATTGTAGTAATAGTTCAATATTAGATGATGTAATGCCCCAAAATAAACTTAATATTTTATCTATTCGATTCCTCTTAGCAAATGCATCACCATCCCGCCACTACTGTTCCAATCGATCCGAGCCAATCTGTAAAATTTTGTAAGAGTGAGTTTTTAAAAATAACCAGTAAGATACGTGCAATTTCCATACACAATTATATACAATAAAATTAACACTTTATACCACTCTTCTCTTATTTAGTATATCGGTGACCAAACGACACACCCATTTTAGGACATCTTAAATTCCCATAAGATCTCATATCTCTTAATAAAAAAATCGAAGGCCCAACTGGCAATTCATGCATAATTATTGAATATAAAATATAAGGAAACAACCCACTTCCTCATGTGTAAGTACTATTATGAGGTAATTAGAAATAGAATGATACATCGCTACGCAATCAAAACAATGATGTCATGCTAATGTGGAATCAAACTCAAACTAAACATGAATAGTATAATTCGACCGTATATCAAAGAAACCTTATGTTCAAGGGAGACATTTGTAAATTAATACTATTTGTGTATAAAAATTGCATTAATGCAGTTCTAATTATACCCTATAAATATAGAGCTTTAATTCTTAATAAATGTACAAGAGTTTTGACTATCTCTATTTCCTTAAATTTTCTTTTTCAATTTTTTTTAATCTCTACTTCATATTTCACTTTTTTCGAGTGGAGGTAAATTTATTCCATCCAATTAATTTTTAAGCATTTCTATTTCTATTTCTATTTTTTTTATGTTGACATAGGGTTGAAAATATTTACTTGTAATTATATGAGAAAAAAAAAGGTTTGACTTGTAAAAGAACCACTAATATTTTTTGGATCACAATGTGGATCTGGATCTCGACTTGACCTCAGTAGAGGAAAGTTTCGATGTTTTTAGAGTTCCTTTATTTGGATATTTTAATTTTTCACATCCACAAGTCAAAAAATAATGTATATAATTTTTATTTTCTTATTTATCGAAGATGTGTAACCTCGTCCCCCGATTAATAAGGTCCATAAATGTGTTTTTATTTTTTCTACTAAGCAACTATTTTCTTTTGAGTTTTGAATATTATTATAACAAAAAGAGGTACTAGAGACCTATAATATGTATATTTGATTTTGAGTTATGCTACACTTACCTAATGGATTATCGAATTGACAAATGGTAGCCCCCTATTGGGGGGGGTCCTGTGGGCCCAGGCGCCCCCCAATAAGGGGCCGCCACTTGTCAATTCGGTAAAAAATTGGTACAAATAGAATTTTCCTTTGATTTTTTGGAATAAATAAAAATGGAATTTTCATGCAAATTAAATAAAAAGATGTTATCTATCTTTGTCGAATGATGTTTTTCACCAATCCATTCGTGATCCAAATGTAATACTCTATATCCCTGATACATACCACCATTATACCGTTAGGCATCTATATTCCACATTACCGATAGACATCCTCACTGCTAATGCATCTCAAACTCAGTATGGCAAATCGACACCTTTGACGACAACATATGTTAGGATTCAATTTAAATTGACCCATGCACCACAAAGTTACTCCATCACCAATGCTCCAGAATTTCACAAAGGATTTATCCCACAAAAGGAAGGGTAAAGGTGACACTCACAAAAAGAATAGTTGGTTATCTTTCTCCACTCACAAAAGAGGCTCACAACGAGAAAGAAGATAACTCTCACATGATTGCCTCACATAATCTCATAAACCACATTTGGCTCGAATAATCTCATAAATCACATTCTAGATGATTAGATCAATCAAGTCAATTTATCCTAAGTTTGAATACCACAATCAATAATTAAAGCAGTAAAGAACATCAAAGATGTTCACGGAGAAATCCCAATTGAGTAAAAACTTCGGACACTTTGTCAGTCAATAATCCACTATAAGCAAACTTACAGAACGATCCAGACATGTCTACCCCGTAGAAGTTCTTACCTCGATTCCTGCAGTCTCCCTTGATCCTACTAGACGTGTGCTCCTTCAAAATAAATCTTGACTCTCGGTTTATACCTTAGCCCTTCTGGACTATGTGCTCATGACACCAGATTCCGATTCCTGGTATCTCACCTTAGTCTTCCTGAAATTGTGCTTCTGCAACAGCTCCTCATCCCTGGTATCGATTTATCTCAGGTAGCTTAAATGGTTTGGCGTTTGATCAAAAAATCTTGTGTATTTTGATATGTTGTTTAATATGAAACAATATGGCTAAATCAACAAATCAAAGTTTGGATGAAATTATGGCTCAAATAATATGGTGGTTGAATATTTGAATCAATGAATGTGTTTTGGATTGTCAAATGAATGATCTCTATGAAGATATGATTCAACACATTTTTGGACGTTCATATGATATGATATATATATATATACACACATATGTGTTTTGGATTTTCAAATGAATAATCACTATGGAAAATATGATTCTAACACACTTTTAGACATTCATAGGGTAGGGTTTATAGAGGAAAAAGTGTTCGGGATAAAAAGGATTGAAAAACCAAGTATTTGAAGCAAAATAGAATTGTGAACATCGACTTGTCGCTCCAGCTCCAAGCCAGCGATAGGCAAGCTACTGCCGAGCAATCTTCAGTATTTTTATCATAACTTTCTCTCTATATCCGATTGAAATGATTCAAAATGCGTTGAAAATATAACTCAAGGGGTGAAAATGCATTGAAAATTGTGACTGAGAATTTGGAGTATAACTTGTACGGCTATTTGACACTCTTTGGACTTCTAAAATGATCATATGTGATAATCTTGAACTCTTTGAAGGACTATACTACCAACTCAACTCCTTGATTTAATTTTGACTAAGGAAATTGTCAATTACAAATTTAAAAAATTGCCCATTATAATTTGGACTTTAACACTTATCATTCTCTTCAAAAAAGAATTAAGCAAGATTTCACATTGTTCACTTAACTTTAAGTGAGATTATAATTTGGTCGATAATCTTTGTTTTGTAGACCGAACTAATACAACTGGACATTTCAGACAACAAAGGAATATTTTTTCATGTTCATATTTGTGTTTGCCTCTGCTACATTATATATTAAGTTGAATAGTTTGTGGAGATGGACATACAATGTTTTTAAAATCATGTTATAAGTACATACAAATTTGACATAAAATTTTTATAGACAACACTTGGCGGACATTCATTAAAAGATGGACAAAAAGTAAAAGCAAAATGGGCCAATCACATTTCTCCACGTCACCGTCGATAAAAAATATGTCAAACATTTTTTGTACTTGGGGCTTTTTCCGTGTTTTTAACCATGAAAACCCTTAGAAGCTGGGAAACCATGCCCCCTTACTCGTCAATCAAATCTTTAGGATTTATTTTCTTAGGTGATCAAAAGATCATTAAGAATTTACTTAATCATGCATAACGAAAAATAAAAATAAGTTTAATTCACATCAAGGATCTTCTTTGTGTTTACATAAAAACTGTTATAAGAATAATACATTTGCCAAGTTTTGCAAACCCCTTTGCTAATCTTTGAACACGAACAATTAAATAATAGATTTGTCATGAAAAATGCATTAATCAAATTAAAAGCATTTAAAGCATAAATCGATGGGACTTGGGTATAACACTTACTAGGATTTCATGCCCTCCCCAAAAAGGACTTGAATCCAATCGCATTGGTTGACAAGGATTACTTCTTTATCACTTAAGCTAGGCTTGGCACAAGCAATTAATATAGGGTGTTTTGAAATATGATATCCAGGATTTCTAGCTTGATACCATCTAACTTAATATGGTAGGTAGTTTAAGAAATTCATAAAATGTTTAAACTCGTCGCAAAGTCATTAAGTAATCTTTAAGGTGTGTGTGTGGGTTGGGGGGTGGGGGAGGACCATTCATAATGGACTCTATTAATTAATTGAGAATTTATTAATAATAATATTCTTCAAGAGAACATAGTTTACATAAGAATATATAACCATACAATAGAGAAATTTCTCAATTCTCAGTAATTTTTCCTCATTATTTCTGTTAAGACTATGACACCGAACTCGTGATGGATATTTTTGTTTTCTAGTCTATGTTCCACCAAAACTGTCCTTGAAGATATTTAATTACATTCGCGTCAACCTGAAAAGCTTTGGTGAGAACATCAAGGTTAATGGGAGGGTCTGATCCAAAAACTGCATTTGCAATTGTGATGACTCCTGGATTTTGGCTGCTTAGACCAGCAAATACAACGGCATTAGTCTTCCCCACATTAAACTGGAAATGAATGAGACCTTCTGGAAATACAAAGACGTCTCCAGGATACAAAGTCTTGGTAAAGAGTTTGTTCTTCATGTTTGGGTCAGCAGGGTTCGATGTCACGAATCCTACATAGAGAGTGCCCTCCACAACAACAAGAACCTCAGTGCCCCTGGGGTGGGTGTGTGGTGGGTTTAGGCCATAGGGCGCATAGTCGATGCGGACTAAAGAGATGCCAAGAGTGTTGAGTCCCGGTAATTGGTTGACATTCACAGGTGTGACTCTTGATCCAAGGGGATTTGATGTATTCCCAGGAATATTCAGACCTGGAAAGAAGAAATCATCGGCACTAACCATGTTTGGATCCTTGCAAATCTTTCCATTCACAAAAACTGCGAGAAGTACAGTAGTCATTGTTAAGCCATGTATGTGTATATATATGCCAACATAATTATACATAAAATGTACTGAGAATTGTCACGAAAATCACAATGAAGCTGAATGCAATAAAATCATATTATTCCCCCACTGCAAGTTTAGTAGGAGAGACAGCATTCTATAGTTTAGTGAGTGTATTTCCCACAGGAATAAGATTGTTATTCTAGGAGTGTAAAATGCATTTACCCTTTGCTTCATCATCCTTAACAGCAACACAGAAATCCTGTAGGGGGGCAGGATCAGATGCGAATGTAAATGAAACCAATGAGATAACAAGAATGGCAATTAGTGTGCGAACAACCATTGTCAGTACAACTGATATTTTGATGTTTCGGTTTGTAGATGTTTATTTTGTGAGAGAGGATTGCCTATTTATTGCAGTGCTTTCGTTCTGAATTAGTCATCAACTTATCTTTTTAAACACATAATTTTGCCCAAGTCTTGGAATCATAATTAAATATATATTTTCAAGAGCAGATCATTTTTAAACAACTAACTGTGTCAAATTTTCTTTCTTCTGGAAGTGTTCTCTCCTTTATTAATTAATAATTGTTGATCAAATCCTGATTAACTAAACACCCTGAAAATGCATATGTGTGGTTTGATTTAAGTTCAAAGTGGATTATCTGTCATCCTCAGTAGTCACTAGGAAAAAAATTACTTGAGAAAATTGAATGTAAATGCAAATAAGAAACTATAATTTCCATGATACCCGATGCATGCACAAAATGGAATACGATGGTGTATCTTATCTTATACGTTGATAGTGTGTTTTCAAAGATGGATTAAATTATGGAAATTATTGATAATTCGTTAGTTGGCAGGCTAATGAAAGTTGTCCCTGTTAAATTTTATTTTGCAAGTGAATGAGGATACTTCCATTTTCCAAGTCTTTAATGTCTAACAATTTCAAGAAGGAATTGTCGTCGTCAACTGTTAATATTGTCTATCCAATTTTTATGGGCAGAAATGGCTTTTTTTATATGTCTCACTCGCTTCTTACTTTTATCTTGCCTTGTGATCAAGTATGGCAAACTTCAGAAAGTTTTTAACCCTCGGAATGTTATTACAATTTTATTCTGACTGTTGCTTCATTTTTTGCTTTAGTTTGATGGATTAATCTCTCTCATACATAATACATTACACATGTTCGTTTATGCTATCCTATTTTGATATATGACATAATATTAATTGCATCAAATTCATATATACGTGACGCAAGCCAGAGACTCAGAAGACAATACAGAATATGCTATTTCTGTTCAAACCCAGTGCAAGGATTTGAATATTATGCCAAATGAAGTTGTTAATGTGTCACTCTCCCTTAGAAAAGTACTAATGTGCTTACTATAGTCTTTAAGTAAAGGGGACTGGACCAAATCCATATTATTTTCTCTAGAGAAGAATTTTCCTAGTAAGTACTGAGAATGACAGATTAACCACTTTGAGTTTAATTCAAGCCGCTCATTATGAATTTTCAGAGTGTGGTTAATTAGCCACGATTCAGTCAAGGATTAATACTAAAAATGAGAACACTTCCAGAAGAAAGAAAATTTGACAATGTTAGTTGTTTAAAACTTATCTGCTCTTGAAAATATACATTTAATTATGTTTCCGAGACTTGGCAAAATTATGTGTTGAANACAGTTGCACTGAAAATGGCTGTTCGCTTACTAATTGCCGTTCTTATTATCTCATTGGTTTCATTTAGCTATGCATCTGATCCTTCCCCCCTACAGGATTTCTGTGTTGCTGTTAAGGATGATGAAGCAAAAGGTAAATGGATTTGACACTCCTAGAATAAAAATCTTATCCCGGTGTGAAATACGTTAACTACTCAACTATAGAATACTCTATCCTAGATTTGCAAGGCAGTTTCTTTGTGATATTCATGGCAATTCTCAGTACATTTACGTACAAAATTATGTTGGCAACATGTATGTGTATATATATCTAAGGCTTAACAATGCCTTCTGTTTTTCTTGCAGTTTTTGTGAATGGTAAGATTTGCAAGGATCCAAACATGGTTAGCGCCAATGATTTCTTCTTTTCGGGTCTGAATATGCCTGGGAATACATCAAATCCCCTTGGATCAAAAGTCACGCCTGTGAATGTCAACCAATTACCAGGACTCAACACTCTTGGCATCTCTTTAGTCCGTATCGACTATGCACCGTATGGCCTCAACCCACCACACACTCACCCCAGGGGTACTGAGGTTCTCGTTGTTGTGGAGGGCACTCTCTATGTAGGATTCGTGACATCAAACCCTGCAGATCCAAACATGAAGAACAAACTCTTTACCAAGACTTTGTATCCTGGAGACGTCTTTGTGTTTCCAGAAGGTCTCATTCATTTCCAGTTTAATGTGGACAAGACTAATGCAGTTGTATTTGCTGGTCTAAGCAGCCAAAATCCCGGAGTCATCACAATTGCAAATGCAGTTTTTGGCTCTGACCCACCCATAAATCCTGATGTTCTCACCAAGGCTTTCCAGGTTGACGCAAATGTGATTAAATATCTTCAAGGACAGTTCTGGTGGAACATCGACTAGAAAACAAATATTATAATGAGTTTGTCCTTTTAAAGATATCTTGTGTGTTCTGAAAAATAACTGAATAAATATTGAGAAATGCCTCTCTTGTATGGTTTCTCGTAATAAATTATTCACGTGTAACCTATGTTCTCTTGAAGCATATTTCTTAATTTTCATGCAATCAATTTATGACAGTCAATAAATGGCTTTGTTGTTAACAATATTACTTAACGACTTAGTTTGTGAAACTCTGTTTAATCTACTAACAGAATCTATGTCATGATCAATGGAAAATTTAACATGAAGTGTTACAATAGTTAACCAGGTTTTTATGTGAAATGTGCAAAATAATACACGAACTGCTACAATAGTTACCTTTTGCAAAAGAACCCCCAATCCCTACGTTAGTACAACTGGACATCTAAAACGATAACTACATTGCATTTAATCTCGATTGATTTGACTTACAAAGTTGAAAATTACCTTCCATTTGCTGGGTTTTTTCTCAACATCCTTTTGAAGCTGCTGATATTTAACTCTTCAATTCCCTTTCAATTAATTTAACAAGTTGATGATAGAAGTAATAGTTTTTATAATTAAGTAGCTCGTAAAACTAAAATTATTCATTTATGGATTTTAAATGAAATAAATTGCAATTTTAAAGAGATTTTAAATTAAATAAATCGCACATCATGATGCCTTAATATATCATTGGAAACAAATGATATAAGGGTAACAGCTTAGTTTTAGAACTTATGTAAGGGGCGAGAATGAAAGAGTAACAGCTTAGTTCGACATAATATTCAAATCTACAAAAATATTTAAACATCTAGATTGAATATACTCTAAGATGAAGGATCAAAAAGGCTTTTAGCATGATTCATTGAGCACTTGACGGTATAAATTTTCAAAGGATATCGAATGCTACTACTGCAAGGCAAGCATGGAAAATTCTTGAAAACACTTACAAAGGTGTGAACAAAGTCAAAAGGCTCATCTCCATACTATATGAGGCACTTCCTATAATTTACATATACCCATTGCACTATGCACAAACTAAAAATGGATGATGTATCTATCTCATATGTAGATAGCATGTTTTAACTATCGATTAAATTGTGGAAATTAATTATTGATAATTCATTAGTTTGTTAGCTAATGTAAGTTGTCAACAGCTTCATTTGAATTAGTCTGTCGACTTTTCTCTTCTACAAGTGAATAAGAATATTTTTATTATAGTTAATGTTTCTTCTACTTAAAACACATCTTCCCTTAGAAATGGCCATATTACATGTATGTAATGTGTGTGTGAGAGAAAGAGTATTAAGCTAAAGCTGAAAATTAAAATAAAATGATAATAACATTTGGAGTTTAGTAATTTTTGGAAGTAATTTGTTATACTTGATCGCAGGGCAAAATTAATGGATGCAGCAAGTGAGATATGCATGTCTTCATATCTGTTGCCCTATTTGAATCTGTAACATGATTTTAAATTGCACAAAATTAATGTCATGCAAGCCAGAGATGATGAAAACAACACAGAAATGCAACTGTTCAGATCATGCACTTTTTATTTTGATGTAGGACAATTGGCTTTGGAGTTTGAAGAAGAGATGGATAGAAAATTGCTGCTGCTCCGAAGAAACGGACATAACTTTTAGCTCGGGTGTTAGATTGTCTATTATAATAATTTTCTGAAAAGGGTTTTCAGTGCTCCATATCATCCCAACAGAGGATTCACTGGTTGACCGGGGGTTTCCCGGTTGACGTCGTTTCCATCCTCAAATTCGATGTTTAAGGCACGTTTGCGGGCAGTTGAAGTTTTATCATTTTTTTTTTGGTTTTTACGTTTTTAGTTGTTTTGATTTAGTGGATGTATATTTTGGTCTTTTTGCTTAAATTAGGATTTCCAGAGACTATTTAAAGGCTCTTTGTTATCCGAATAAACATCATTCGTTTTGGTTTGCTCTTATTTTCTGGTGGATTCAAGTTTTTACGTGCTTGGAGCTTACGCTAGTAAACCCGTGAACTTTCGTTCTACAGCAGATTTGAATATTATGCCCCTGTTTGGTGGGATTAAAATCTATATGGTGGGATTAAAATTAGATTTTTAGTAAATTTCAATAAAAATTGATTAAACGTGTGGTTGAAAAGTTATGAATTTCGTAATATATGTGATTAAGATTAATTATTGATTTTGATTTTGACTTTAATTTAAAATCTAAATTTTAATTTTATTAAACAACGACTATGTCAAACTAATATGTTAACCTGTCAAACTCTACTACAAGTACAGAAAAATTACAGTAACAACACTTGCGAATTTTCATTGGAAAAAGGAAAAACAAGCAAACAGGTGTCATTCTCATCCTTGGAAAAGTAATTGTATACATAAATGAAAAGGCCCACAACACACGATATTAAAACAAGATTCCACCAAATATTAATCAATCGTAAATTAAACTTGCATAAAATTAAAGATTTAACACAAATAATTATTTCGGCCTAAGTCTGAATATAAAAATGAATTGCAGAAAGTAAATAGTGCAGAAAATTAAGGAATCAATACAAGAATTGTTTTCGACCTAAGCTCCGGAGGTTCGACGACCACATGCAACGCCTACATCCCCCGTTGAGCATCCAAATAATGGATATTCGCTAGGATGCACTATTAAGCCCAAAATGGCAACAAGTTACAAAATGTTCTTCAAATCACAAGAAAAAAAATACGGAACACTTATCTCTTTCATACCGAACTGCAGATCTATAAGGAATCACTCAAGAAATCCCACAATAGCTGACTAGTAGAAGATGGAAGAACTCAAAAGGCAGAACCAAGTGAAAATATCTGTACTATGCACGTATATATAGCTCACACCTTCGAAGCAATAATCCAAGGTCCATAGATAAACCACATGTTACCATCATTGATAAATGGTTCGAGCCTCAACAAGTTCCACCTTGCTACCAAAAATTGGGTCAATAAGTCCAGCCAGGAGCAAACATCAACAATTATTTTTCATTTGCTCCAAGTACCTGTATAACATCACATAGTATCAATAGATAACAACTTCAAACATTTAAGAAACTTGTTTAAAGGTATTGTTGACCTCAAAAAATGAACTTAACAGATGTCAGGTCCACTCTTGCCAAGTCAAGTGCGATTTCGACACGTTCATACCGGAATGGTGATGGTAAATGGTCGAAAATGAACGCGGGAGGCACTTTGCGGTGAGAGATAAAAAATATTCAAGCTCCGACGGTTTGAAACAACGACGATTGCACTAACAACGATCGCTGGGATGAAATCACACTAAGCTATGTTGTATTCAATAGGAATATGAAGAAGGATAGATAGAAGGATGTGTATTGTCATATTTGTGTTATCTATTGCAATCTATGTTCCACAAGATTGTAAAGATTACTAAATGAATATTCAACCAAGTGTTTTGTTCTTTCTATTTCTCAAGAGTTCAAGTATGTATTATCTGATTTCTTGATTGCAAAAGAACCAACCCCGATAACTTACAATGAGAAACTATTTATACTACCCAGGCCGATGTGGTGATCGTCGGATCAGAACCACATGGCCTCATCTCTTACATTAGGACGTCACATCATTGTCCATTCATACAATTAATACATTGACAAGAGGTCAGCCACTCTATATTGTAGGCTAATACACTGACAAAATTTATTATGAACATTACATCAGTCATTTCTAAGAGATCTTCGAATATGCAGCATGGGACATCGTCGGCCTTAAGGACTTCAGATGTTTCAGAGCCTTGATATACTTCATCTTGAAGCAGTAATTCGGCGAAGACTTCAGATTTCACTACAAAAAAATCCGATTTCGCGACAAACAAATGTTGTCGCAAAAATTGAGTTTTTGTTACAAAAGTAATTTAGCGACAACAATACGTTCGCTGCGGGTATTGTCGCTCTATATGAGTTACGAAATGTTTTTTGCGATGACTTTCGTACATTCGTCGTAGTAATAAAATCGCGACACTATTTGTTTGACGCATAAAATACGAAATGACAATTCGAATTTTGGTTACTAAGCTTATCCAAACGTTCACTACAAAAAAAAATCGATTTCGCGACAAACAAATGTTGTCGCAAAAATTGTGTTTTTGTTACAAAAGTAATTTAGCGACAACAATACGTTCGTTGCGGGTATTGTCGCTCCATATGAGTCACGGAATGTGTTTTACGACGACTTTTGTACATTCGTCGTAGTAACAAAACCGTGACACTATTTATTTGACGCATAAAATACGAAATGGCAACACAATATCTGTAGCCATAATGTCGTCGCAATGTATATATGTCACAAGAAATTTAAAGGGCAACAAGTGTATTTGTCGCAACTAATGTTCCAATAAAGTTTTTACGACAAATATGTTCGTTTCGAATGTTAAGTTACCGACATATTTTGCGACAACTTTCGACCATTCATTGCAGTAACAAAATCGCGACACTATTTGTTTGACGCGATAAACACGAAATGGCAACACAATATCTGTAGAAATGGCAACACAATAGCTGTAGCCATAATGTCGTCGCAATGTATATA
>CAIGRS010225496.1:0-12635 GCA_903798395.1 Fraxinus floribunda | reverse complement strand
TTTTATAAACAATGGATTGGAGTGATTATTGTGATGTTCTATAGGGAACTTCGATCGAACTTTGGCCGACCGGAGGCGAAAATAAGTCTAGCAGTCAGGACAAAAACTCCTTGCTAGACAATTATACGAGTTTGGATTGTCCAGATGGGCCAACACTAGCGGGGTTTGTTGGTGATTTGGGGATTTGCTAATCTTATGCAATCGATCCAAAAAGTATAGGTATTAATAGTGATTTGACCGATCCAGGTCTTGATAGTGGCTATTCTAGACATAGTTTTATGAAAAGAGCCGTCCAAGTGCTAGTGATATCTTGTTTACTAAGAACATACCGAGCAAGCTGACGAAGAATAACTTGTTAAGAATTCAAGATGCCTATTGGTATTTCAGCATCTATTCAACTTTGTCTACCATGGCCGCATGAAAGAGTTTCATGGAATGTCCCAACTGGATGTTTTTCTATGAGTTGCCATTTAATGGCTTTTGACTTCCAATTCGTCAGATGGTTGGGACATTGCTGGAATATTTTGAGATTGCATCATGCTTAACTCTGGCAATTGCTCTTGGCTCTCTTCTTGATTGTATGGCGTGGTATCTCATTGACATGCCAGAGAGGATGCATAGTTACTTTATAAGGGAGCATGACGGTGAGAAAGGTCAATTTTCCTTAAATGTAAGGAAAAATACCAATCGATTGATAAAGGGTGGAAATGGTCTCATTTTCTCGCGTCGAACGATTTGGCTCGACCGGAGCATTATCGTTTCCCTTCAGTGTGGTCATGCTGTAAGTTTCGTAGATCGCTTACTCTCAATGCGCTTTATTGATTCAAGGCTCGTATTTCATTTTCTTCTAGGTCTTTACATCAACATACGACACGTCGAAGGCTTGTTTGTGAAATAGTGCATTTTTAAGATCATGGTGATACCTAAGGATCAAAGGGGCTGCCAGTTCCTTCTGTCTTCAGAGGTTATTTTTTCTAGTGGCTTGTGGGAACATACTTCGGCAGAACCACGAGGTATTCCTTCCAATTTCCCAAGACATACAATCCATATTATAATGACAAACAGAGGTATGGAAATTCTTGGTAGTGATCTTCCTTTGATCGGTACTCTTAACTCGATTCAACGTGAGATTGCAGATCTAATCATGTCAAGAGTGGTAGGATCTTCGCTTGTTGCTTTGAAAAGGAGAAAGAGGAAAGAGAAGTCTAAAAAGTTTTATAATCTTATGACACCAGCAACACTCCAGTCCCATTTGATGATTTCTCTTGCCAGACCAAGCTACTTGATGCTTCCTCCTCGTCGATCTGCAAATGCAGTCATCCAAGGCTATTGTAGGGGATGATGATTCGATCGTGCTTATCTTTCTCTTCGATTCATCTACGTTCTCTAACTTGGGAGTGGTGGCGCTTGGTGAAGGTCTTTTATTTCTTAAAGACTGGACGTACTATGAGCAACTTAGTCTAGTAAAGGCAACGAAGAACAAAATGGCTCAAATTTTTCAAGTATAGTATTTTTTGTGTGCTTCATTATGGATAACTCAATCGGTTGACACGAACTTATTTTATTGATTCCAAGGTCTACAAGGTACCATTTTTTAGAAAAAATGAATCTGTTAGATATGCCGAAAATATGCGCTCATTGCAGGATGTAAATACTTCATTACGTAGAGAAGTCGAAAGTTTGAGGGCTGGGAAGAAATATGCTTACTTAGATGCTAGAAAAGTAATAGATGAGCTAGCCAAGATGGTTTACTAGAAGCTCGTGTTGGAGGAGGAACTTGCAAACTTGAATAGTCTTTTGGGGCACAAATTGCTTTCCTGGAGGATCGTATGGATAATTGCCAGCCGGAAGTTGAAATAACCACTTGAGTCTTTCTTATGAATGATTATAAGAAAGGTAAACATGTTAGATGGGATGTAGACAAAGTAATTGCTGATTATGATGAATTGTGCCAGATACTGGGTATGCCGAATATGGTAGAAGAGCAGCCCAAAATCGGTGTTGCGTTTACTGAGGGAGTTGGGAATGCCGATGATGGGCAAGCTTATATCCTTTTGGTAGCACATTTTTCAAGCGTGCTTCTCGATCGGCATTTTCTTTTAGACTTATGTATTGGTATTTGTACGAGCACATTTGAACTTATGTCTTTCTAAATTATATAATGTGTGGACTTATTGGGATTGTGTGCTAGACTGCCTAAAAACATGATGAAATATCGAACTTTAGAATTTCATTCGAAGTACAATGAAATCATGCACAAATTTATGATCATAATATTCAAATAGAAATCGGACTTACTTCCTAGTTTAAAAGATAAAATAGACTCATAAACACATTTTTACAAAGGATTTAATTAGTTCGATCCATCCGATTTTGTAGGTGATGTTATTGGTTGGCTTGAAGGGTATCCTAGTTCGAAGGTAGATGAGTCTTCATTTGGATTGGTATGATGGTGACGATAGGACCACCCTTGTCCAGACGACTTGAAGGCAACAATGTGGTCTTTTTCACCTAAATGACTCGATAGATTCTACGTGGCCATCTTTATCAATCAGCTTCTAGATTCCAAATAATTTTTATATTCTGTACAGGATCTTCCTTCCCCAAGTTCAAGGCTTTCCACGTCCCCGTTGATAGAGAAATTCTTGATCAAAGAAAAGTTAAGGTCTATGTTTAACTTAGTGTTGATCCTAATGGTGGTAAAAAAAAATTTAAAATGAGGAGTACAAAATTAGTAAGGAAATAATGATGTTATCCCGAAATGGAAGGGTGGCATGCTTTGTTCAGTTTCACTTGGATCTCTCGAAACATTGTCATTGATTCTCCTGAAAGCTGAGAGATGTTGGGACCACTGCTGGCATTTCTACAATCGGCTCTTCGATGCCTAAGTCGGTACGAATTTTGAATGAAAATGAAAAACAATAAATGAAAAGAGTTTTAGAAAATGTAGAAATAATATTTTTGAAGATAGATGGCGTTCCAACTGTTGTTGATATCACTATCGTTCAGGCTACGTAGTTTGTAGGCTCCTCATCCTACAACTTTCATGATCTGGTATGATCCTTCCCAATTTATTGTAAGCTTTCCTGTACCAGCTTCTTTGGTGTTTGGAATACTCTTCGTAGCACCCACTTGCTTTCTTTGAAGGTTCTGGTTCTTACTTTTTGGGTGAAGTGTTGGGTAATTTTTTGTTGATATACAGCTGTACGAACCAATGTTCTTTCTCTTAACTCATCCGCCAGATCTAACTCATGACACAATTCAACTTGATTCTGCTAATAGGTTTTCCATTCATACCGAAATGTTGGAGTGCCTGCTTTTACTGGTATGACCGTTTCCATGTCATAAGCTAATGAAAAGGGAGTTTCACAGGTTGGTGTATGAACGACGGTGCAATATAACCAAAGGACTCCAGGTAGCTCATCTGCCCATTTTCTCTTGACTTTAGATAGTGTTTTCTTTAACGTTTTCATGATAGTCTTGTTGGAAGATTTGACTTGACCATTAGCTTGGGGATACCGCGAAGTGGAGAAGTTCAGCATGATATTCCACTCTTTTCAAAAATTTTGAAACCCAGTGCTTATGAATTGACAACCATTGTTGGCAATTATTTCTTTTGGAATTCCAAACTTACATATCACATTTTTTTTTTCAGATAAATTCGATAACTTTGCGATCATGTACCTTTGAGAGTGCTTCGGCTTCAATCCACTTCGTAATAGCATGAAGATCCATTATCCTTAAACAATTGGAAGTTTTCCGACAATGTCCATCCCCCATTTCATGAAAGGTTAAGGTGAAAGAATGGTTGAGCTGTTTTGGAAGTGCGATACATGTAAATCATTGACATCAGTCACACATTTTGACGTTGTTAAAAGAATCAGCCCACATTATTGGCTAATACATGGTGCGCAAAGCTTCGGGGGAGTGATTGCCACATTTCCCTTCGTGAAGTTCGATTAGGACATATTCGACTTTAGCGTTATCGATGCATATGAGATAGGGTCCAGAGAAAGATCTTTTATACATCTTACCATCTATAATATAAAATTTGGTAGCCTTAGCCTTGGTTCATTGAGCTCTATTCTTGTCTGCTGGCAACTCGTCATTTTGGAGGTATCTAGCAATCAGCGTCATCTAAGATTGCTCTTCCATTGATTGGAGACTCTTTCTTTCGGTTGGCTTTTGAATCGCTGCCATTGCAAGTAAGCTATCGGGATGATCGTGATTTGTTTCATATTCATATATGCTCCAAGGCTGGCTGGCACATTTGTTTGGATGTTTTTGACCCATGGAATTTGAGTGATTTGGAACTTATCAAACTTGCTGCAGAGCTTTTTGACTAACTCTAGGTAAAATATCATTTTTTGGCCTTCGTCTAAGAAGGTGTCTTAGATCTGGTTTACAATAAGCTGAGAATCATTGCGGACATTTATTCGAGTGACTCCTATTTTCTTTGCTAAGATCACCGGCAATGAGTACTTCCTATTCTGCCTCATTGTTAGTTGTCTTAAATTCACACCTAACCTCATTGTTACATTGATTGCCTTCTGGTGATGTTAAGATGATACCGAGGCTTGCACCATTGATGTTGCTTGACCTATCCACCTGGAGCATCTATGTGCCTATCATTGGTCCGTCCGTCAAGCAAAAAATTTCATTTGGGGCTAGGACTTGAGAGTTAGGAGCGAAATCAATAATGAAATTTGCAAGTATTTGACATTTTATGGTAGTATGAGGTGCAAAGGAAATATCATATTCACATAATTCGACAGCCCATTTGTTTAGTTGTTTAGATAACTCAGGTTTGTAGAGTATCGGTTTCAGAGGGAAGGATGTTGCGACAACTACTAAATGGCTCTACAAGTAAGGCCTTAGCTTTCAAACTGTGATAACAAGTGACAGAGCTAATTTTTCCAGTTTGTAATAGCAGTCTCTGCACCTAGTAATATCTTGTTAACATAGTAAATGGGGAGTTGTTTTCCTTCTTCTTCACGAACCAAAACTGCACTGACATCCGTCTCCAATATTGCAAGGTACATGTAGAGTTGTTCCCCATCTTTTGGTTTTGACAAGAATGGAGGTGAGGTTGAGTATTATTTTAGTTGTTGAAGCGCTTTTTTCATATGCCTGAGTCCATTCGAAAGTTTTGTTTTTCTTCAATATGTTATAGAATTTGTGGCATTTCTCGAAAGATAAAGAGATGAACCTGTTAAGAGCTACAAGTTTTCCAGTGAGTCTTTGAACTTCCTTAATGCAAATTAGAGATGGAGTGTTACAGATTGATTGGATTTGATCTGGGTTTCCTACGATTCCCTGCTGGGTTACTAAGTAACCTAGGAACTTGCCAGAGGATACTTTGAATGAACACTTCGAGGGATTGAGTTTCATATTGTACTCTTTAGAACCTTGAAGAATTGCTTCAGGTAGTCTATGTGTTGCTTTGCAATCAGGGACTTCACTAGCATGTTGTTGATGTAGACTTTCATGTATTTTTTGAGTCAATGAGTGAACATATGATTCACTAGCTGTTGATATGTTGCTCCAGTATTTTTTAGTCTGAACGACATGACCTTGTAGCAGAATGTACCTAGCCTCGTCAAGAAAGCAATTTTCTCTTGGTCAGTTGGGCACATCAGAATCTGGTTGTAACCAGAAAAAGGTATCCATAAAGCTTAGAAATTCATATCTAGTTACCGAGTCAACCATCATGTTGATATGTGGAAGTGGAAAGCTGTCATTTGGACATGCTTTGTTCGAGTCTATAAAATCAATACAGACCCCTCCATTTACCATTCTTCTTTTTTCACAACGACGACATTAGCGATCCAGTCTAGGTAATGGACTTCTTGTATGAAGCTTACTCCTATAAGTTTATGCATATCTTCATTGATAATGCAGTTTTGTTCGAGAGTGAATCTTCTTCAATTCTATTTGATCGAAATTTATTGGGGACCGATATTCAATTTCCGCGTCATTATCTCTGAGTCGACACCGGTCACGTCTGTGTGAGACAAACGAAATAGTCATGGTGTTCCATGAAAAACTTGACAAGGCGTTGCCTGAGCATTGGCTCTAACCTTGTCCCCACTTGAGTTTTGTTCTCTAAAAAGTCGGGTAGATCTGTACTTCATCTAGCTCTTCCAAATTCGGATGGTCTAGGATGACAGGTTGAAATTGTTGTAATGACTGTAAAGGACATTAGTCAAAGCGAAGTGAATTCTGGTGGCAATATCTAGAATCCCTTTGATAACCAAGAATCTCCCTTATTTTCCATTTGGTTGGAAAACAGAGTACTTGATGAAATGTCGATGGTACAGACTTCATTCCATTTATCTAAGGACTCTCCAAGATAACATTATATACTGATGGGCTATCTATTATGAGGAATTGAGAGTAGAGGTTAGCTTCTTCTGGATAAATAGGCAGCACGATCTTACCCAAAGTAATCTTTGGTCCACCACTAAAATAGATTAGCACTGTCCGACGAATAACATTTTTTTGGAATCTCCATAGCCTTAACTATTTCCAAAAAAGTATGTTTGCACTGCTACCATTATCTATCAAAATGCGCGTCATGGTGTGGATTGAGCAGCTGCGTTGACTCAGAGATCGTGAAGCCAATGATCTGTGGTGAGTCTGACTCCCTTACTTGGTTTAGACTTTGGCAAAGATAAGTTGGTCAACACACGTCTTCATGTCGCTGCTCTTGTTATCCCGCTAAATTTTGATCTGTCGGTGTCGGTGCGATCGCTTGAACGAGGCCTTGCTTACCATGTGGTTGTTGTTATCATCTAGTTATGTTCTCTTTTCCTTTTCTGTAATAAGGTCTGTAAGACGTCCCCACTTCAACAGCTCTACCACTTCCAACCTTAGGATAATGCAATCATTTGCTTAGTGGTCGTGGTCTGCGTGAAACTCACACCACTTAGTCTTGTCAAGTTGGTCACTAAAACTTCTCATCTTTCCGAGCTAATTATTGTGCTACCTATCTCCTTCAATACTACAATTAGTTGTGTTGGTCCTATTGAAATGTTGTATTCATGGATCTCTACCTTAGTCCTTACGGAAGGGTGATCAAATGGTCCGGGTAGCTCTCTGCACTTGGTGTCCCTCCTATCTGGAGGAGAATAAGTACTTGTAGGTCATTTCTTAACTCTGTTTTGTCGTGCAACTCTTCTTTGGGGGGTTGGCGTCTAGTGAAATTGAAGTTAGCATTATCTTCTTCCTATTTAATATGCAGAATTAAAAATTAACTAACAACAATTGTAACCATTCATAAATTATTGAATCCAGATGAACTAAAAACAATCTAAGCCCTAGCAATCAAACAAACAATTATATAAGAGTTGAAAAATAAAGAACATAAAGAATTGTTTAAGAAAAAACACATGAAGAATTCAATAAAAAAAAAAAAAAACTTTGGGCACCCTGTGCTAGTGAAATATGCACTAGAAAGATTGAACTTATAGATTTGATCTAGATATAATTAAACATTAGTAGACTTTGACCTTCAACCTCTAATCACCAAAGAACTCATCGGTTGTGCACTCCAGAACCTCTAGACTTCTTTTCCCTGCGTGGATCACTAGCAATAAGCTCTTTTTTCACTAATCAGAACTTCGATCACCTTTATATATCTTCAGAACTCTAAAAGATATTTGGCAGATGTTTATTGGTGTTTTGATCTTTTGGATTTTTTATGTTTTGATTTGTGTTGAGGCAAGAGAATGGAATGAGTATTTGACCTTTAATACTGTTCTATTGGATGAATAATGGCTCNAGAACTCTAAAAGATATTTGGCAGATGTTTATTGGTGTTTTGATCTTTTGGATTTTTTATGTTTTGATTTGTGTTGAGGCAAGAGAATGGAATGAGTATTTGACCTTTAATACTGTTCTATTGGATGAATAATGGCTCAACACACAATAGAGAGGGATTTTGCATCGTGTATTTGTAATATATAGAGTTATGGATTGTAAAAGCGTTGAAAATCACGAATTAGGGATTTTGTGAACGACACGACTGCTCGAGCTCCCCTTGGGCAGCAAGCGGCGGTCTATTTCTACTAAAACCACTCAAGCACCCTTTGGGAGGACATCAAGCTCTCTCTGAGCAGCTGTCAGTATTTTTGTCTTATCTTTCTATTTCGATATCCGATTGAGATGATTCAAAATATATTTGAAAGTTTACTCAAATGGCTGCAGTTTCTCTGGAATTGTCATTTTTTCAATTTAAATGTTTTCTATGCAAAAAATGGGTCTCAACTTATGGCTGAGAATTTGGAGCATAACTTGTGCAGCACTTGACACTCCTTTGACTTATAATTGCATTGAATTGATCCTATGATATCTTCAATTATAGTTATGCGCTCAAGTAACGTTATTTTAGTGCTTTTGGACATTTCATGATGTTGTTGGGCAAACATTGACCCATTTCAAAGACACTTCTAACACCCAACAACTCAACCCCAAATACAACTCAATTAAATGATTTTGGACATAAAACTTGCCAACACTTTTAGACTTAACAAATTCTACTTTTATAATTGAATCATCCTCGACCATTCTCTTCACGAGTAACTACTTATCATTTAAATTCTACCAAATTCCAAAATGTGTTTAATTTTTTTTATAATTTATAATTTTATTATTTATCTCTTGAGTATATCCTATTGAAATTTTCTCTTCACACTTCATTTTCAAAGCACATTTTCAAAGTTGAAACTAATATAGACAATAGGCATATAGAGGCATGAATATTTTTTTTATTAGTAACAACAACATTGTCCAATTCAAATGGCAATGACAATGGGGGTCGGTATGGGATGAGTCGACCATTTTGTCTCGTCAGGTATTTTTGTCACCTTGCCAAACCCTATACCCGATTAAAGCGGGACGAGATTGGGGCCCGGGGAAGGAGGGGGGGATTCCCTACCCCATTTATCACGTCTTTTATTTTTATTTTTTTATGTCTTTCTCAAGTAACGTTATTTTAGTGCTTTTGGACATTTCATGATGTTGTTGGGCAAACATTGACCTATTTCAAAGACACTTCTAACACCCAACAACTCAACCCCAAATACAACTCAATTAAATGATTTTGGACATAAAACTTGCCAACACTTTTAGACTTAACATATTCTACTTTTATATTTGAATCATCCTCGACCATTCTTTTCACGAGTAACTACTTATCATTTAATTCTACCAAATTCCAAAATGTGTTTAATTTTTTTTTATAATTTATAATTTTATTATTTATCTCTTGAGTATATCCTATTGAAATTTTCTCTTTACACTTCATTTTCAAAGCACATTTTCAAAGTTGAAACTAATATAGACAATAGGCATATAGAGGCATGAATATTTTTTTTATTAGTAACAACAATATTGTCCAATTCAAATGGGAATGACAATGGGGTCGGTATGGGATGAGTCGACCATTTTGTCTCGTCGGGTATTTTTGTCACCTTGCCATACCCTATACCCGATTAAAGCGGGACGAGATTGGGGCCCGGGGAGGGGGGGATTCCCTACCCCATTCATCACGTCTTTTATTTTTTATTTTTTTATGTCTTTTGTTAGTAAATATTATTATTATTTTTTCAATTTGTTAAAAATAACTATGTTCTTTTTAAAAATAATGATAAATCTTTTGTTTTTGTTTCATAAAAAAAATTAAATTTGAAATTACCTTAAACGAGACGGGACTTTGTTTCCCATACCCACCATGTACCCACTTCGCCACTTCGGGATAATGACCCCCGCTCTGTTTACCCAATTAGGCGAGGTAATCTCCACCCCTCCCGCGAGTATCGGATTGAACGATTTTTTTTGACATCCCTAAATTCAACTACAGTTTCATGAGATGAATGTTAAGATATACATTTATTTATATTTCTTACCTATATGCTCCAGATGATTTTCTTTTTGTATTGTAATTTTTTTCTTGCTTGTGTGTTTTGATAATTTCTTACCGCATAAATCTCAAATATGTTTAACAAAAAAACCTTAAGTTTTTAATAATGAATATTTATATGTATATAATATAAACCGCAATATATAGAAGATATACAACATTAATGTTTATCGTATAAATAACACGTAGAATGCACATACAATAAACTAATTTCTTTAAATACGCTGATGAGTTTAATGCAAAAGATAAATAAAAAAAAATTAAGAATTATTATGAGAAATGTACATTTAGCATAATTATTCCTAATGTAACACAAATCTAACAAATAACATGTATAAAATAATGGAATAATTGCAGTAAAAGCCCCAAACCTTTAAAATACTAGCAGATTTTTTCCAAACATTTGATTTGTTGCAACCGTCACCCCTAACCTTTTCAAACGTTGCAGGTGAGGTCCATTTCAACGGTAACCCTCCAAAATACTGTTAGTTAACCAAAAAAAAAAAAATTGATTTTGACAATATTTTAATCAATTTTAAAAAGGTGAAATGGTAACTATATACTAATGACATTAAATAATTAAATAATAAACAAAAAGGAAAAGAAATAAAAGAAAAGTCAACCCCATCCCTCACCCTCAATGAAACCCCAAACAAAAACTCCTTCAACTGCCGACACAATTGCCCGTCAAAACCACTGTCGGCCAAAGAAATGACGTCCCACCGCTATCATTGCCACTTCAACCACCAACCAAGTTAAACCACCAACCACCTCTACAATTATCCCAAAAAAATGATAGCTTGCTCCAACACCCTAACCCTCAAAACCAAAATCGTAAATTGTCGAAAAAACCAACCGCCACCTTAAAGTGCCATATGCATGAATTTCCTATCAAAATCTTGGTACCAACATATGTTGACAAGAAGTAAGGATGCTGGAAATACAATCTAAATTAGTGAGGTCCACGTAGAAATAAAATGAAAATAGTGAGCTCCACGTGAAAACATTTAGTTTAGGCACTCTGTTGTACATATGTCATTGCAATTTGCATTAAACAAAATCAATTTGATGGTAACAAATTGATTGTGGTATAGCCCTTGTACCATGATATGTTGATGGGTTTGTTTTCTTGGGTTCAATGATCTAAAGTTGATTGGCGTGTGTTGTCGCAAGCATCCAAAAGTAATACCTTAACCTCTAAAACTAATGTAGTAGTGGAAGTAAGGTCGATCCCACGAAGATATGTAATTCAATATTTTATACTTCGTACAATGATTAAGGGGGGTATTGTATACAAACAATTATACATAACGCAATTAATAACAATGAAAATTAAATTAACGAAAACAATCAAAAGACTAACCTTGGTTCGAGTCAATATACACCTTCGAAACTTACAATTGATCATCGATAAAAGTATAATCAACCCATATTTTGAATATTCATCGTTGGAATTATTTTCCTAACTCCCCTTATAATTAATTAGAATAGAAGCGACCCAATTAACTCTAATTACCAAACGACCTAAGACAAGCGCTCTAGATTTAATTTGATAATTGCATTACGAATTAGAATGACCGATGAAGCTAAACAACACAAGCACAAGTAGTTGCATTTAATTTAGTTGAACATTCTTCCTAAGATTCAACAATCACCAAAGCAGCAAATTATCAAACCATAGTTGCTTCACAAGTTAAATAAATTAAACAATTATGGATTTGATATTTAACTCAGCGGTATATTGTAACGAATAACAAACTAGTAGGTCTCCTAGCAGTTAAACATAACAATCATGGAAATAAGTGCAGAAGAATATTCAATTCTAAAAAATATGAATTAAACAAAGAAAAATCATTTAGATCTCACAATATGTGGTCCCGAAGCTTCAATCACCTTCTACTAAGTGTAAAAGTTTAGTTACAATTCACGAATCTATGAGCAAAATAATGAAGAATGAAGTTTTGAGGCGTTCTCCCCGTTCTGGGATTGCAAATCACATATTTATAGTTGTTTCCATAGGTGGTTGACTTAAATTCGAAAATAGAAATTTTTGTATCGAGAAATACATATGCGACCACATAATAGTAAGTCATGCGTTTGCATAGAGCATTGAAATTGGGCTCTAAAAATCTCTGAAGGTGCTCATACAGGTCGCAAGGAAGATTACACTATGCGACCACATAGTTTTGCTAGTTTTTCACCGGACATCTTTCAATATTTTGATCATTTATTTCTCTCCCGATATTCGATTGAAATGATTCAAGATGCATTGAAAAGCCAACTCAAAGGGTTACAAATCGTCTAGATGTAACATTTCTCAATTTAGAATGTTTTTTATGCCAAAAATTGGTCTTAAGCTGAGACTGAAAATCTGAAGCATAACTTTTTCGGCTAGGAGTTGATATGTGATAGTACTTTGATTGTATTTCACCCATTTGACTTCTTTCTTCATCCGATTGACCTCTAACACTCTCAAATCTTCATCATGAGGTTCCACATAACTTTTGAGTATTTGTATTTAAGTCCTTAAACTTAGTTTTCTTTCATTTTGGCCCTGTTTACTTATTTCTTCGAAATTGCGTCATATCAATAGAATTACCACCTAAATCAAAATATGAACGTAATGAGTACATTTTGGCACTGATTAATCATACGAGCACATAAAATAAGGAGGGAAAAATATACATTTTACATTCCTATCAAATTTTCCCGC
>CAIGRS010225484.1:0-11361 GCA_903798395.1 Fraxinus floribunda | reverse complement strand
CAGCCCGAGTTCTCTCATGTGTGGTTTGTAAAATATCTCAAACCTTTTTAGCAACCTCACACATAGATACTCTCCTAAATTCTTCCGGAGATACCGCCATAAATAGGGCATGTAAGGCTTTGCTATTACAGTTACACTCATCTAGGTTCGTCTTAGTCCAATTAGCAATGGGAGTGGGGGTCACTACATTGTCTACAGTAGTACTAGGAGCACTCCAACCATCCACAACACTCAACCATAAACGCTCATCCATAGATTTCAAAAAGACTCTCATTCTAACCTTCCAATTAACATAATTACTACCATCAAAATATGGCAGGACGGACAATGAACTCCTTATCTAGACAAAAGGTTCAGGAATCGAAATAAGGCTCTGATACCAATTGAAAAATGCAAGTTCGACCTTAACAATACCTAGAGGGGGGGATGAATAGGTATTTAATGCGGTTAAAAATAAATTAATATGTAACAAGTCACAAGTTAATTATCTCTAGTTGATTAATCAAACAATCCAATTTTTCTTATTTCGAATTAATGCGGTTTGAAGGAATAAACAGTAAAACCTAAAGCAGTAAAGAACACAAGAATTGTTCACGGAGAAACCCAATTGAGAAAACTCCGGGCACTTTGCCAGTCAATCCATTATAAACGATTCAGCACTTACAGTCTACCAAACTAGACGATGACACGAACTATCTGATCTCCTGACTGTAATTTTGACAACTCTCCTGAATTCTGTACTCCCGCATACCAATTCCAGTTGTAATAACCAACGCTCCTGGAACTACGCTATCCTGCAGCAGTCCCTAACTTGGTAGAATCGTCATCTCCTGTGGATCATGAATAATACCCGTTCATCACAAACTGGATCTCCAGTCGCTTTCCTTAATCTTCAGCACTCTCTGATCGATATGTAGGAAGTAACAGTTTGGTATTTGGATATTGGATTCGATGTTTTTTGACTAACAAGAACGAATCCCACCAAGAAACATGAAGGTTGAAAGCTTCAAGGATGAAGGAAAATTGGCAGCACAATGTTTGCTTATTGTTCAACCTTAGAATTCTCATTCTGTAGTTTTAGGATATAATAGGTAGGTCAAGAAAATCATTGGCCAGGAAAAAAAGCCTTTAAAATGCGAAAATAAAATTTTCCGTATAAAGTGTCGCTCGAGCGAGAGGCTAGCGACAGTCGAGCGATAGGGTGTCGCTCGAGCGAAGGAGGGGCGACGGTCCAACGACAATGTTTCTGCCTTTACATCTTGAGCCATAACCTAGCGACAGTCAAGCAAAACAAGTGCGGCAAAAGAGGAAATAAGGTTTGAACTTTGGGATTTGGATAAGTTGATTAAAAACTGTATAAACGTGTAATGACCTTGAACTTTCATCAACTATCAATTTAAGACCTTTTGTCTACAGAATAGCCAATTACATAATCAACTAAAACCTAACAGATATCATGTCAAAGAATTATTGCAGATTGAACCTATAAGATTTGGTTATCGACGGGGACAAAACTTTAAACCACTTCTGCTTAATTTAGATATCATGTTGAATTGTACGTTCCTACAATTTGGTTTGCGCATTTAGGAGTGTCGAGAACAACATTCAAATGTAACTAAGTATTTTTTTTTTCGTCATCATATTTCATTGCATATTTGATATATTGGGACACGAATTGACACGGATTTCACATATTGAAATTTTAGAAAGCACTTTGTGTGCAGGGGGCATGGATAGTAGGGGATCCGGCTGGAATGATGGGAACAGAACGCGCGTGTTCCATTTTATTTTATTTTTTTAAAGTTTAATCTGACTGAAAATTGATTTTAATTAGGAAAATGGGTTGATATCACTGCGGTAACTATGATAAAATTCTAGTATTAGGTTGATGGCTAATTATGCAATTTTCCTATACGAATGTACATGGACGGGCTTTTGAGAGTTCAAAAAACTTTTAGAAGATCAAACATACTTATGTACCAAATTGCAGTTGTTTAGTTTCGATCCAAAGAACTGCTTATTGATTAATAATAGTATTTTAAGCTGTTTGGGAGAAGCTCTAATTTGGAGCTTTTTCAAAAAAAAATTCTAAATTCACAACAATATAACACATTTCTAGTTATGTTATCGTACCGTTATTATAATACTCACGAAACTTTTTATTGACAACATTAATCTACTTGTAAAAGCTATACTTACAATAGCTGTACCAAGGGACGCTAAGTGGCCCGAAGAAAACCGAATTGGGAAATTTACACATATAAGCTAATAAAGTAAAGAATTTCTCAACTACCGTTTAAACTATTTTATTTCAAAAAGGGTAATCGTCTTACCACCACAAAATTTACTTGGTGCACCACGTTATAACTTCACAACATTTAAAATATGTTTTTGATAAATACCTACAAAATTACAACTATAATCATAACCCAATAAAAATTTAAAATAAAATATTACAATATTGCGTTGTGTATATCACAAGACTAGAACCCGATATTACCCCTCATTTTCTTCTCTTTCTCCACACATTCCCGACTAGTTTCCCCCATGTCGAAGAGTTGAATGTCGCACTTGATAAATTTATTTGTTACATCCATTACCATGTATGTTACGTGTGAATCAGTTGTTAGGAGGTTCTATTATTTTTCTCTAATGGATTAAGAGGGCAGTACTGAAATGTCACATCTACCAATTTTTATTTTTATTTTTAAACTTGATATTTTCGTCTTCAAATGTGTTACAGTTCAAAATCTGGATTTGTTTTCCATACAATTTTTTTTTGCATAGAAACCAGAAAGGTTGAATGAAGTTGTGAAATAATCTTTATCGTGAGCTAATTGTTAGAAAGTCTGTTTATTTTCTGTTTTGGATTACACAATAACATTGATTTAGGGAATTTGATAAGATTGAAATATCATATGTTACATAGGATTTAAAAAGTTGTATTATTTGTTACATTCTATATTCACATTGCAACGAAAAATTTGTGACCTAATCTTGGACACATTGTGGTCCTATTTGTTTGTGCGCATCTAATATTTAATTAATAATGGTAGGGAACGTCTTGAGTTCTCGTTACAATAGTTTCCTCATTTTGAGCATCTCGGAGATTAAGAAGTGAGTTACATGGCACATCCTGTTTGTTCTTTTTGTTGAATCAATAATACAAAAAATATAGAAGAGGAAAACAAAAAGAGATCAGGGTTTCTTGATAAAATGAATGAAAAGGAAAAGAAACTTTAAATAGTCCAATCACATAAATAAAATGACTAAACTACCCTTAATACAAAACTAATATATTTAACATCTCCCATCAAATTCACTATGTTGCTGCAAGAAGTATCGAGAGTATGTCAAACAGAAAACGAAATTGCAAAGTGAAACGTGAAACGTGACTTTGTAAACAAGTCAGCAATCTTCATGGTGGAAGGAACAAAAGGTAACATTATAGTGCTAAGCTAATGATGATGTCGAGTGACATGACAATCAATCTCAATATATTTAGTCATCTCATGGAATACTGAATTGCGCACAATTTGAATAGCACTCTTTATTGTCATAATACAACAGAGTAAGTCAACAAACAAAAACATCCATATCTGCAAGCAACCAACATAGCCAAATTATCTCACAAGTAGTAGATGACACAGCACGATACTTTGCTTTTGCGAAATATCTAGAAACAATATCTTGCTTCTTTCTCTTCCAAGAAATAAGAGAATCCCCAAGAAAGATACAGAAGCCAGTGGTAGATCGACTATCTGTATGATCATTAGCCCAATCAGTAATATAATATGCCCACAATTCTAATGAATAAGTAGAGGAAAGTAAAATACTCTGAAACTAAGTGGCCAGAAGATTCCTTAAAATGCGAAGAACGACATCCTAATGAACTGTAGCAGGCGAAGTAACAAACTGACCAACTATACGAATAACATGTATAATAATAGGACGAATAATGATGAGATAAACCAAGCTACCAACAACAGTACGATATAAACTAGGATCTGATAATGGATGCGTTGCATAAGCTGAACTATGTGCCTCATCTAGAATCTTTCTTAAATTTCGAATCATTTGGAACACATAATTTGTTTCCTATAACTAACACTACATCATCTAGAATGGTATAATCAGTATGCTTACCATTATCAACTTCTTTCAATTTGCTCAACACTGGATCTGAAGTTTGAGCTTCTCTAACTGTGTCAACTAAAGTAGGTCTCACTTGGAAATTAGCAAACAATGCTCCTAACCTGGTAACTGATAACTGAACATTAATTAGCAAACAATGCTCCTAACCTGGTAGCTGATAACTAAACATGTAAAATACTGAATTCGCCAAACAAGGAAGAACATATTGCATTAGTCCGTGTCATAGAACTAGATGTCTTCCTACTGAGAGCATCGACAACTATATTGGCCTTCCCTGGATGATGATCAATTTTATAGTCATAATCTTTAATCAACTCTAACCATCTTCTTTGCCTCAAATTCAACTCTTTTTTATCAAAAATATGCTTTAGGCTTTTATGATTTGTATATATCTGACATCTCTCACCATATAAATACTGTCTCCAAATCTTCAAGGCTAGAACAACTGTAGCTAATTCCAAATCATGGGTAGGATAATTTAATTCATGTTTCTTCAACTATCTAGAATCATACGCTATAACCTTNATCTGACATCTCTCACCATATAAGTAATGTCTCCAAATCTTCAAAGTTAGAACAATTGCGGCTAATTCCAAATCATGTGTAGGATAATTTAATTCATGTTTCTTCAACTGTCCAGAAGCATATGCTATAACCTTCCTATTATGCATCAGAACACAACCAAGGCCTTAACGTGAAGCATCACTATATATCATAAACACTTCACTTGGAGAAGAAAGAGTAAGAACTGGAGTTGAAACTAGTCAATTCTTCAATTCTAGAAAACTCTTTTCACAATCTTCATTCCAAATAAATTTAGAATGAAACGAGAATTAGCGGAAGTATGATCGTCGAAAAAATTCCATGTGATGATGGTTCTGATACTATGTTAAATCAATAATACAAAAAAATATAGAAGACGAAAATAAAAGGAGGTTAGGATTTCTTGATAAAATTGAATGAATGAAAATACAAGGAAAAGAAACTTTAAATAATCCAAGTAGATAAATAAAATGACTAATCTACCCTTAATACGAAACTAATATATTTTACACTTTCCATGTTAATTTTAGTGGTTGACACTGCTACCTAGGATACCTTGAAAAACTTAAATTCCCGCAAACTTTGGGGTACGTTTAGACGCCATTTCTAGTCAATGTAACAGCCAACCATTGTCACGTTATTTGTTTGGCGTATTTGTGTTGTTGATAAATTCTTTCTAAGCCTCCTCACTCAAGAAGATGAATACGATTTCTCAGCTATATAATGTTTCTGTCTTTATTTTTTTATACCCAATTCGTGTTTGGTTTGAACTTCGTGTAGTAGGACTAGAAGGAGGCTGTCAACTCTCTCTCTCTCTCTCTCTCTCTCTGTGTGAGTACTTTATGTATTTGGAAAGGTGGAACTTATTTTCCATCTAATTATTTTGCAATTGAGTTCTCATTTGCTACTTTTTATTCTTTATAAACATATATAAATAAAATAACAAGTTCTTGTAGTTATTACCTAAAAATTTTGAACATGTAAATATTTTTTTGACTATTATCAACTTTTGACTTGGATTTTGGTTAAAAGGTAAATATATCACAATAACAATTTAGCATTAATATTGGACAGAGGATGAATATTGCCGATTTCTAAGTAAATATATCGTGGGATTTATACTGTTATGCTTCAGTTAGAATAAGTATCTCTCTCTGGACGCTTGTTTCCCTCCACAAATGGTATAACGTTGAAATAAAAGAATTAATAATATTTTTAGATAAAATGATTAATGGCCATAATTTTCACATTAAACAATTGCAATCGCTACAACAAAAAGAGTCATTTGCAACATTAAAAATACAACATTTGTTAATAAATATTGCTAAAAAGGTCTTTTGGCAACATTTTAGCAAGTGAATGTTGTCATTAATTAGTATAAATGAGTTTTGACAACGTTTTTTTTAAAAAAATATTGCAATAGACCCCTTTTTATAATGTTTGTTGAGTGTTGCGAAAATTTTCACTTTTCACAACGTTTGTTAAACGCTGCAAAAAGGAGTCTATCGCAACATTTGGCAAACGTTGCGAAGCAACGTTTTCTAACGTCGCGGTTTGTTAAGTGTTGTGAAAATGTGTGTGTGTGTTTTTTTAAATACTAGTGTAGTGATGTATTTTAATTGGGTATTTAATAGTGTGGAATGATTCTAGTAAGGTATTGTTCGTGTAATTGGATGAATTGAATTTTTGGTTAGTTAAATCTTTTATAGAAATTGCTCAGGAGTTTTTTCCTATTGACCTTTGAGTTTAAATAGAAAAACTTCATCTGAAAATTTAGTATTCTAATAATAAGAGCTTGAATTAAAATTGTATTTGTTGCAAATGGAAAGTAATAAATATGAAAGCTTGAAGGATAGTTACAAACAATTTATCAATCAAGTCACAGTTGATTTATTTGCAATCAAGCAAATAGCAGCATGAGCTATGGTATTTCCAGATACCACATAAGAAATCAAAATCAAGCATCCGCTGGATGGGCAGTTGCTTGTAATTATAAAACAAAGCTTGCGTAGTTTTGGAGAAAGTTGTCCAATCGCCATGGTTCCTTAAAAACTGCTGCAAGAAAATACAAAATCAGCATATGACAGCACTAAAGGTAAAGGCACGAAATAAGCTAGCTAATAGTAGATTTATGAATGTAACCCTGTAGAAACTGTGTTTTAGCCTTCTAGGTAAAAAAATTGAGTAAATTGCAAGTATATATTATAGGATAGAATTTAGTTGAGGCATAAACATTTTGCCATCTAATGGGTGGTTGTGTGATTGGATGGTGTAATTGGATGGTGTTTAGTATTCTCAACTCATTTATTTTTTGGTATAATTTGTGCTTGACCATTATAAATGTAAAATTGGAGCAAGTAAACTAAAATATCTTCAAATTTTCACTATTTTTTTATTCGCTAGAGATTTAGCACCCTTTCCCAAACAAACTTCCACAAAGTATTGTTCAAGCCCCATCCCCATCACACCACAACAAAAAGTAAAATATAGCAATTAAAAAACAAACAATGATTAGTAAGATTTCCTGGTTAAACCAGCTAAAACGATCTAACTCAAATGTGGTATTAGGTCACTTATCATCTGAATCTCTTACATGCACTTCACTTTGTTCTCAAATTAGCTTAAGTTCATAATAGTGTGTCCCAAAATCGCTTATGAAAAAACAATAACATTCCCATTTCATTTTGTTCTTTCTTGTAACTTTCCAAATCATTGCCCTCATTTCTAGCCAAAATGGTAAATATACTCTCTAATTGGTGTACTGCACAGTAAAAATTGCAATGTGCAAATCCACCGGACATGACAAATTAGGAAGTTCATTAAGATGGGGATAGGAGATTCCAGTGCATTGAAGCTGTTGATGGTAATGAACAAGAACTCAATTAGAACAATAAAAAATACAGGGGGCAAGAGGAAGGGGTAATGGATGAGTGGAACAAAGAGAACACCATGTGTTTGCAATAAAAAAGAAATAGTCACAGATTCACAAAGAGAACAATAAAAAATACAGGGGGCAAGAGGAAGGGGTAATGGATGAGTGGAACAAAGAGAACACCATGTGTTTGCAATAAAGCCCTCCATGAAAATTTCTGACCTAGATTTATTACCACTCGAATTCATACTGATAAGAAATACAGTAGTAATGCTTAATACTTTTTTCTGATATCACATGGACACAGTCACAGATTCACAAAGACTGATAAGAGAGTAACTCTACAGTACAGAGAAATTCTTTGTTTCCAAGCAGAGATAAAAGAATTGATTTAACAGAGATAGTGACAAGGACAAAGAAGTTCAATGTTGTCTGACAACTATATAAAAGCAGGAGTATCACCTTAAATCTGGAATTCATGAAGCACTGAAGCAACGAGAAGTGATTAATTTGGGCTTGAATTAAACTGTCTGGATCTTATGAATAATCCTACCTGTCGACAAAGGTTGAAACATCTTGAATAAATTAGCTGTAAAAGTAGAAAAAAAATCAAAGAAACACTCGAAACCTTTTACAAACTGAAGGGAAAAAGAAGGGGAAAAATAGAAGGAAACCATCATCATCATCGACTTTGAAAAAGAAACAAAATGGTTACACAACCTTCATCTCAATCGAGACCTAGCCAGGAAAGATCACGAAGCATTGCTTCCTCGAATTCCTTAGTTTGATCTCTGTAAGTCAGTGTTTTCAATTCGAAGAACAAATTTGCAGCCTTTGGACCTGGCGAATAAGTAGTTGAAGAGTGTGGTGGGGTGGTGGCAGGCGACGGAGGCGGGGTGGAAGAGAGGGATGCCCAATTTCATTAGGGTTTGAGAGCTGTAGAAATGAACCGTTTTTCTCTTTCTGCGTTCTTTTATCAGAGAGATATCCATCTCCGTGCGCAATGGAGTCATTGTGCGTGCCTACGTTGTTCACAAAGACACCACGTGTCTTCATTGCGCACGAAGTGTCTTCGTCCATCGAGAAAGTGATGAGTTTTCGAATTTTATGGAATAGAAGAAAGCTGTGAATGATTCAAAAATCTATAAAATCTGGTAAAGCAATGGAGCAAGCAATTGGGGAAAACAATGATCCATTTCCTCTGTTTTATATCGAAGGCTAAGCGACGTCGTTTTGGGCGACGAAAAAAAAAGAACTGCCTCTTTTATATTTGTTAGGGAAATATTACATTGATTCCATAAACACAAGGCTCTTCTCAAGAAATGCTCGACCGAATCTCCTAAAAAGTTTATATGCTCACTTTCAAGTTAATGCCATTAAAGTTTAATTGTTTAATGGATGTTTGAACATCCTTATCTGCTCTTCCACTGCAGTTTAGGACAACTTTACTTCCATCTGGAAGCGTTGGGTACAACTTCGCTAGGTAAGTCAGCGCATGAGATGTCTCAAGTGCAGGGATGATGCCCTCGAGCCTAGATAATCCCTGAGAAGCTGTATTACAGAGGTAGAGGAAAACATTTAGTGTATGTTGGATTGTATTTTTCAGCAGAAATGCACATCAATTATTAACAAAATTTAAGATTCTTTGTTTTCATTAATAATGTCCAATAGTATATAATTAATCCATCATACAAACAGATCAGTGGAAAAATGGAAGGTGAAGGGTGGGATGTCTAAATTACATACACCTTTACTATTACTCCATCGAGAACGATATAAAATAATAGGACATAGACGGGAGGGAAAGTAATCAAAGGACCTTTACTCCATCAAGAATAACATAAAATAATTGGATATAGAGGGCCGGAAAAAAAATGGCCTTTGCTCCATCAAGAACAACATAAACGAATTGGATATAGAGGGGAGACACAGTAATAAAAAGACCAATGTTAGTTTATTAATCCAGTGTGACTTTGTTAAACAAGGAATTTTGAAGGAATGGACTTTTGCATAAACTAAGATAAAGCATGGACAGAATGGAATATTAAAGAAATTATCTTACCTCCTAAAGCCTCCTCATCTCTGATTCTATAATACTCAGCACATCCAATATCTTTTAGAAAGTTGTGCTTTGGTCCAACTCTAGGATAATCCATGCTATGGAAGTAATAAACATTTCGTAGTCGGGTGGGGAATATATAAACTTAAATTATTTGTAGAAATGAACACTATTTTACCCAGCACTAATAGAATGTGGCTCAATTATTTGTCCATCATCATTCTGCAATAAGAATGTGCCTCCTCATCTCTGATTCTATAATACTCAGTACGTCCAATATCTTTCAGAAAGTTGTGCTTTGGTCCAACTCTAGGATAATCCATGCTATGGAAGTAATAAACATTTTGTAGTCGGGTGGAGAATATATAAACTTAAATTATAAGTAGAAATGAACACTATTTTACCTAGCACTAATAGAATGTGGCTCAATTATTTGTCCATCATCATCCAACAATAAGTAGTTCATAGTTGTATGCAAGACTCCAACTTCTCCTTTAGACTTACCACTGTCTAGATTGAAACCAACAGTCTCCACACCAATAAGCCTAACATTTTTGTCATTGACAAATTCATGTGGGAGTCCCATAGCATTTGATCCACCACCAACACATACAATAAGCACATTAGGTTTGCCCTTCTATTTTTTCGGTGTTTGTTTCCTTGTTTCTTTACCAATCACCGAGTGGAACTCCCTTACCATCATAGGATATGGATAGTGTCCTGCAACAGATCCCAGGATGTAATGAGCCACATTGGTTACCTAGTTTCGTATAGCTTCAGACGTAGTATCCTTCAGGGTTGCAGCCTCAGAATAAACAGGTCTTAGCTGCATGTGAGTTCGGGAATTTTAAGTAGCATTATAAATTGTACTCCTGAGCCATTCAAACAATGTACATATATGTTTAGTTAAGGGATACACATATATTTCTTTTAACAATTCTCTTCTCCAAGCAACTGAGGGCTTGATGCTGATAAGCATACAGCCCCAAATGTAACAACTTCCAGCTGTCAAGAGGCTTATACGTTGACATAATACCTAAAGCAAGAGGGGCCGGGGATGCTTTTGAAGATGCTGCTTCTATCTGTGAATTTGATGTAAAACCAATACCTAGATTGACTAATTGATGCAAGCAACAAAAAACCATAAATATATTGTACTTTGTTTACTTCCCCAAACCAAAGAGTAAGAATATGGCTTGAACTTTCTCGAATCCATAATTTTTCCAAAAATAAATAGTAAAACCGGATGCTAGATGACAGTTAATTGAAACAAAGAAAACCTGGATACTAACTTCAAAGAATTCAACACGAACAAAGCAAATTTAATAATCGAAATAGAACAAAAGTTAAGGGAACGCAGAATTGAAATAAAATGAAAAAGATAAACACTAACCAAGCCTGTTTGAACACCATCAGGCTCATACATTTTTGTGATTCTTGGGTAAGTTCTGGAAATTGTAGACTACTTTTACACTGCATTAAAAAAAAGGATGGATTATGGATGATATGTTGATATGTTAAATGCATTATGCTTTGCTCGTGGAAATGGAAGGGAAGATGTGTGAAAATGGGAGTAAAAAAAATACGTATTTATGTCGACGATCAGTTGCCTGACCTTGAACTTTTTGGCACTCTATCTATGTATACCCTTTTCCCATGGATTTTATTATTCGATGACAGTATAGCTCGTTGAATCTGTCTTAATTTTTTTTCTCCTTATGCTGTGTACTGC
>CAIGRS010225467.1:0-13501 GCA_903798395.1 Fraxinus floribunda | reverse complement strand
TAAAAACAAATCATGTGAAATAAAGAAAATAATATTTTCCCAATATTTTTCTAATAAACACGTGAAATAAAGGAAATAATATTGTTCCAAATACGTACAAAAAAGGAAAAATATATTCTCGAAAATTCCAACCTTATTTGGGTCACAAAATCCAACAAGAGTAAGTAAGATATCATTCAGGCAAGGACACATAATTTGTTAGCAATTAATACCAACTTTAATTGAATAGCAAGAGTTGACGACTCATTGATAATAGCTAATTAAACTTACAACTAACTAAAATATACCTCTTAAACTAAACTAATTTTGAAGCGATTATGAATGCTCAACCAACCTTTCGAAGATCTTGAAGCTTAGGACCTATATTTTTTCATTTAAATATCAGTAAAAGTATTTGACAACACTTATTTCGACTTGAAGATTAACACCCAATTGCACTTGAATCATTCACTTGTAAAATTAATGACTCAATTATGGCAGGAAATGGGCTAGTTTTGAACATTGGTTGATATGCAGCATGCGACAAGAGTAGGAGTGGTGGTAAACGTTAGTAGGAATTTAGGACATTGGAAAAGAGTGTGAGTTGGCTTAGATTTTGGAATGCCAAAGTTTTTTTGTTTTATAATTTTAATTCGTTATCTTTTACTTTTTTTGCTTATTTTAATTTTAAATAAAGTTATGGTGTTTTTTTTCAATGAAATAATTGACTTGTAGGCCGTGAAGAGATCCTAAACAGATCATTGTAACTGACAAGACAACTCACTGTCACTATCCCCGCCAGCCTGTTTGGTCAAGTCCAAGCCCGCAGACTAGGTCTTATGGATACAAAAATGGTATTAGCATTTAAAGCTAAGATTGATTGATATCTATGACAAGAAAGGTCAACTTTATGAGGCCATGTGCATTGTCATCGCCGGGCCTTCATTCACCCCGCTCAAGTATAAAATCTCACACTTAGTGTCATTCAAAAGTAATGTAAGTTTAGACTCTCAAAGCTATAATCTTGCTACCATATCTTTTATTTGTTTCTCCACAAAGCCGACCCCCTTTTATTATTAGAGGTTCACGTTTAAAGCCCCCCGTACTCATATAACAACTCCTCAAACTGACTTGACCGTTGGAGTGCGCTCGGCCAACTCCATCCCCTCTAGAGAAAGTCACGTGTGACTAACGGTTTGTACAAGTGTGCAGGAACCAAGCTTGCATGGACGTGAGAGGCCTTGAGATCTGTTGGCCACATCAGCGATGCATTTTTTTGGGTCAACAGATATACGCTGTATGTGGAAAATTCGACAATATAACCGCGAGTGTCCTTGTTGTAAAAGCCTTCCAAAGTAAGCAGAATCTTGAAGAAAGACTCGATGTAAGAACCGCTGCATAAAGGAATCACTTAAAAACCTATCCTTAACTCGAAGTCAAGTACACATAATTAGCTCCAGCTACTACGGCTCGTAAGGCAGAAATAGACAGTTGGAGGCATCTGAAGAAAAAGTCTTTCGAACAGATGTGAACATGCATCACCCCCATCACTAGCACCAGCGAGGCGGCACCACAACACATTTAGCCAGGGAAATGGGAGAGATGGCCGTAAACATGAGGAACATGGCCCAGCAGAATGCTACCATGCAACAATTGCTTATGCAAAAGCACCAACGGACATGGTATCAAATTCCCTACAAGGAATGTTTTCCCAAGAAAGCTAGGAAAACAACACGGGGACTTACCCTCAAGTGCACATAAGGGAGCTCAGTCCAGTGGAAATTGACAGTTCCACAAATTACACCACTATCAGACTTGGTGATAATGTGCCACATGAGGGTAACTTCTCCCAAAATATACTTAAGAATGTGGACACCAAAGATCCACTAGTATTTTTGATAGGATCAGACCATTAAAGCCTAGAAATAGGTCTCTTTAGTCACCCCTATCCAAAGAGGATTGGACCGAGATCAAGGATATGGATCGCTGGAAGCTCTCCATCCTCCCCTTCTAGAGAAAGGCAGGAGAAAAGAGATACCATGAACTTAAGAAATCAAGCAAAAACTTTGCGACCCTCTTGTTACCAAGCTAAGGGTGATGATTTAGACGGTCCATGCAGAACTTTTAAATTGGATGATGATAACCAAAGTCTCCCATTTTCCCAGGAGTTGAGAAGCGCCCCCATTCCAAATCACTTAGTGTCTCTTAAAAGAGCCTCACCAGCGCCAAAGTGTAGAGCTTTTCATCTCACATTCGATGGGGTTGTTACAATTTGGTATAGCCACATTCTACTTACCAGCATCAGAAGTTGGCAGATCTTAATAAGGTCTTTTTGAACCAGTATTTGTCCAGTAAAGAAGGAAATACCCCAATCCAAAAGCTGTAGGACATGAAACAACAAGTAGGGAAAACTTTGAAAAGCTATCTAGCTCGATTCATGGATAAAATGACATATTGCGAGTAGGTCATGGATAAGGAGGTCTTTCAGCTCTGAGAGGAAGCCTCAACATTAATACCCTCTTTTAGAGAGACGTGAGAAACAAGAACACCACCTCATACGATTCCTTGTTGTCGAGGAGCTGATTGATCACCACAACCGAACTTCACTGGGGCTCCCACCACCTCAGAGGTAGCGAGAGGTCCTGTATCGCACTTGGTGAACCAGTAATGGACCCAAGCAAGACATACCATCACTCCACCTCGGCCAAGACTAGCTACTTCCACATTAAATGCAATGCCGTCAATGGTATATTAAGAGGTCGGATCTGAGGCCAAAGAAAATCAAATCAATCCAAGAGAAGATGTAAGAAAAAGAACAAATGGTCTAGAAACATGCAATACAGCACCTACTATCAAACCAATGGCCACATCATTGAAAATTGTTTGTCCAAACATGAGGAACATGGCCTAGTAGAATGCTACCTACAACAGTTGCTTATGCAAATGCACCAACAGAAAGGGTATTAAATTTCCCTACAGGGGATGTTTTCCCAAGAAGGCGAGGAAAACAACACGGGGACTTACCCTCAAGTGCACAGAAGGGAGCTCAACCCAATGGAAAGTGAAGTGGAAATTGATAGTTTCACAACTTACGCCACTAGCGACCTGGTGATAATGTACCACATGAGGGTAACTTCTCCTAGAATATGCTCAAGAATGTGGATACCAAAGATCCACCAGTATCTTTGACAGGATCGGACCATCGATGCCTTGAAATAGGTCTCATCAGTCACCCCCACCCAAAGAGGGCCGGAGCGCAATCAATGATATGGATTGCTGTGAGTTCTCCATCCGTCTCCTCCTAGAAATAGGCGGGAGAAAAGAGACACCATGAACTTAAGAAATCAAGCGAAAATTTACGACCCCTTCGTTACCAAGCTGAAGGTGATGATTCAAACAGTCCATGCAGATCTTTTGAATGTATTGGGCCGTGAACGAGGAGGCTGTAAGTTCAGTGCTAGTGAGGGAAGAAGGATGTATGCAACCTCTTTTTACTATGTGAGCAAGGTATTTTTGCCAGCTTTGTCAAGCTACACAGATATGGAAAAATGTGCTTTATCCCTCATGATCGCTTCCAAAAAGTTGAGGCCCTATTTTCAGGCCCATAGTATATGCGTGTTGACAAACCTTCCCCTCAAGCAGGTGCTCCAAAAACCAGATACTTTAGGAAGGTTGATGAAATGTGCAGTGGAGTTGAGTGAATTTGACATTTTATATCAACCAAGGACCTTAGTGAAAGGACAAGTAGTGGCAAACTTCATAGAGGAATTTACTGAGGCAATAGACATCAACGTAGTAATGAAGCCAATGGACCCTCCAACTTGGAAACTATTTGTTTACGGGTCTTCTGGAAAAATAAGCTCTGGAGCCAGAGTAGGTGGAGAGCCCATAAGGCTATAAACTTAAATTTGCAGTGGGGTTCGGTTTCCAAACCTCCAACAACGCAGCTGAGTATAAGGCGTTACTAGCAGGCCTCAGATTATCAAAAGAGATGCGGGTCAAAAACCTAGTGGTTTGTAACGACTTGCATCTTGTAGTGAGCCAAGTCAATGGCAATTTTACAGCCATGGATAAAATGAAAAACCCAAGATAGGCTAACTAAGAGAGGGGTGAATTGGTTTTTAAATCTTTTTCGTTAACTACACAAGATTTTAAACTATTAATCACACAAATAATAATGAGAAAAATCAAACACAAATAGGCAAGTAGATAATTGAAGTTTGCACAAAGTAAAAATGTTAAGTAAAAGAGTTAGAGAGTGCAAACGATATAATATGGAGGTTTGATCCAACACAATGATCTACATCCCCCGTTACCAAGCTCTCTATCACGAGCAAGGCCTTTTTTCACTATNTGCAAACGATATAATATGGAGGTTTGATCCAACACAATGATCTACATCCCCCGTTACCAAGCTCTCTATCACGAGCAAGGCCTTTTTTCACTATATTGATTGACTTGTGGCGCAATCCAACCCTTTACAATGCTTTCGGTGACTTAAAATCAAGGAGCACCGATCCTTTTATAATGTTGAGCTTTTTGAGACCTCAACACGACCCACAATTCAAGAATGAATATACAAGTGAAAAACTTCTCTTCTTGATAAATGATAGAATTAAGATTGATAACAAGAAGAGAAGAGACAAACACTTCAATAGATGGCATGAGTTTAGCTCAAAGTGTTGATATGAAAAACTTTTTGAAGAATAAAGGATTTTCACAAATTCAATCAATCAAAAGTTTCTCAAGAATTTAATGTTATTGATCTTCTTAAAGATGGAAAAATAAGGTAGTTGAAATCAATAAAAGACTCACTTTAATGCTCAAGAATTTGTTATTACAAGTGGAGGAATAGTGAGGTATTTATAGCCCTTTAATGGTCAAAAGTTCTATACTATCGGACGCATTTTGCCGGACGTCCAGTATAGTATCGGAATCTCAGATAGCCATTATTTTTTTGTCAGAAGATTGGACCATTGAAAATATGGCCGTTGCCAAAAAAATAGTTTTACTAGACGTCCAATACAGTTGATTTTGGCCCGGAATGTACTCTTATTAATTTTATCAAATGTAAGTGCTAGAGGGATGTTTTAAAATATTTTTCAAAGTGTTTGTTGTATTTAAAATACTTGTTTCGAATTTTTACCTTTGAAAACGTATTTTTCGAATAAAAACATTTTTATCGTGAATTTGTCACGAATCAAAACTTTGAGCTTTGTCACGATGCATTGCCAAGTATTTAAATATTTTACCTTTACACATAATCATGGAAATGTCTAAGTACTTAGTTTGAATCTCTTGACGCGTATTGCTCGATTGGTACTTCAACTTGTGTCTTGATATTCGTGTAGATGATTTTTGCGGGATTTGGAACATCATTCTTCAAAGCCTCGATTGTTTGAAACTTATTTGGGCTTGTGTGCAAATTACTTTGATCTTGAACTTTGTGCCATCGAATGCATTCAAGTGCAATAGTCACTATGGACACTTAAAATCAATTTGTTAGTAATAAACATGATTTTTTGTGATAATAAAAAACGAGATGTCGACCATAGGTCAACATAAAAGCATGGAAGTATACCTCAAAGAGGTGATAGATTTACTCCTTTCTTTCGAAAAACTTGAGAACATGAACGCTGGCGCTTTATCGAAATTGGCCAGCAGTAAAGATTCAGAGTTTCTTAAAATTGTGATAATTGAATACCTCCATAAACCCTCTACATCAAAAGAAGAGGGGGTAATGTGGATTGAGAGGATCCCACAATGAAAATAACCAATCAATACCTTAAGGATTAAGCTTTTCTAGAGGATAAGGAAGAAACCCACAAACTCAAGTGCAAAGCTGCCCACTATGTGCTCCAGGAAGAAGTACTTTATAAAAGATGCTTGTCATCCTCACTCTTGCAATCTGGAGGGGGAAAAGCCAATTGTGTCCTGCAAGAAATTCATGAGGAAGTTCGTGGCAGCCACATGTAGGGCCTAGCACTAGTTTAGAAAGTACCAAGGCAAGAATATTGGCCATCACTGAAAAAAAAAGATGATGTGCAATTAATGAAAAGATACGATAAATCTCAAAGTTTCTCATCCGTCCAAAGGTAGCCGTCGCAAGGGCTAACCGTGGTATCCACCTTTTGTCGTTTGCTAAGTGAGGGTCAATCTGATAGGTCCTATGCCAAAAGGAAAATGGAGTACATGTTAAGCGATTGTCGCTATGGATTACTTCACTAAGTAGGTCAAAGCTGAATAATTAGCAAAGATAACTGAAGCAAACACTTCCAAGTTCATCTGGAAGAACATCATCTGTTGGTTCGAAATTCCACACTTGCTTATAACAGATAATGGGTGACAATTTGACTACAAAAAGGTCAAAGACTTGTGCGACGAATTGGGAATTAGGAAGCATTTTTCTTCCCCCTCATCATCTCCAGGCAAATGGCCAGGTTGAGGCAGTTAACAAGACCATCCAGTACCTCTTGAAAAAGAAACTTGACGCGTTAAAAGTGAAATGGGTGGACGAGCTCCTTCACGTGTTATGGGATATTCACACTACTAGTCAAACTGTGACTGGAGAAACACTTTTCTATATGGCATATGGAGCAGTGGCCATGATTACCATCGAAGTGGGCCTTCCTTCGCCTCACCATATGTATTTCAACAAAATAACCAACGATGAGACAAAGCGGTGTGAGCTCGATTTCCTTGAAGAAAAGAGAGATGACTCACAAATAAAATTGGCCTCCTAGCAGAGAAAAATGACAAGGTACTACAATGCCAAAGTCAAAAAGCAGTCGTTTAGAAAGGTTAACCTTATGTTGAGGAGAGTCTTTCTCCTTTCTAAGGAGCTTGGTGCGGGTATACTGGCCCAAATTGGGAGGGACCCTACTGTATGTCAAGTGAAGTAAGGCTAGCGACTTTCTTGATTGAGAACTTGGATGGAAATGAGAAACCTCATCCCTAGAATATTGAGCACTAACGAATGTATTACGAGTAATATCATGATTATCGTTTTTATATACTTATGATCAAAGCAAATGTTCATTCTCCAATTCTTGCAAATACGTCTACAATTAAGTATGACGAGCTCATACATTATTGTTATTCAAGATTTATTGTGGCGAGCCCATATCTTATTAATTCAATTACGTATGATGAGATCATACATTATTATTATTAAAGATTAACTATGGCGAGTCCATGTGTTATTAATTCAATTAAGTATGACGAGCTCATACATTATTATTTAAGACGAACTATGGTGATCTCATATGTTATTAATTCAATTAAGTATCAAGAGCTTATACATTATTATTCCAGACTAATTCTGGCTAGCCCATATGTTATTAATTTAATTAAGTGTGACGAGCCCGTACGTTGTTACTCGAGTTTAACTACGATGAGCTCATACATCTTCAACAAGTTTTACGTATGATAAGTTTATGCATTGCTGTTCATAATGAGCCCATATTATTTAGTCAAGTTAAGTTTAAATTATTATGGTAAGCCCATATAACATTCAACAGTAAAGGTCAGGTTGAAAGTGGACAAAATAAAAGTGAAAAAGATTAATTTATACCATCAAAGTCATTACAAAGGAGTTATTACAATCAAATGTTGTAAGCATAAGTCTAAATGGCGGCGTCACCCTGCTGAGGCTCCCCTTGAACATCAACTTCCTCAACCTAATCTTTAGCCACGGCAGCAGGAGTTGATGGTCATGCTGGAAGGTATTCATCTTTTAAGGCAGCCAGCTCCAATTGGGGATGCAGCTCAGCAAGTCTTCCAAAGGCTTTATTGTATGTGACCCTCCTCTAATATAAATCGAGGCCATCATACTTGGTCGTTTCATGGAAATGAGAGATGTATTCATTCACAACTGCCTCACCTGCCCCATTTAATTGTTGTTGTAAGTTGGTAGCCTCGGCAATTAGCTTATCTACACGAGCCTTTAACTCATCCCTCTCCTTGTTAGCAGCCTCCAAGACTGACGAAGCAATCCTCAGAAGGTTGTCAGAGTTCTCAATGCGCTTTTGTTAAAGCATTAACATCAGCTTTGCATAGATGAACTTCCTTCTTCAGGTAGTTGTTTTCCTTTGATAATGCCTCAATCTTAGACTCCACCTCGGCTTACTTCACCTTGGAGGCCTCAACGACTTCACTAGTAGAAGACGTCCCGACCCTTGCTTTTTTCAAAGCCACCTTTGAGTCATTGGCCCTTTGAAGATACTCCTTATTAAGGCCCTGCAGTTACCTCATCTCCATCTAGGTGTTTAAAAAAAAGCCTTAAGAACGAGCCTGCAGGGCGAGGCCAACCTCTACCATATCAACTACATCACATATCTCAACATACGAGGAATACTTGTCAGTCCAATACTTGTGATAAATCCTTGTAGCCCCCTAGACCTCAGTAGGAAGCATTTTCATCACCGAGGGAGTTATTTTATCCTCCCTCCCTTAAAGTTTTGGGCATTCTCTTCAGTGGAGGCACTCCTAACCTCTATGCCCCGCCTCCGATTTATGAGGCTCATTTGCTCGACATTCTCCTCGACGTCGATGATCTTCACAGAGAAGATAAGTTCTACCTCAATGGGATGATGAAAGGCCTCCCTAATAGCTATTTGGTGTTTCGGTGGCAGAGGGGGCTCTATGTTCCTCGTCAGAACCAACTTCATCTTTTGAGGTCGTTCTGCAGATGGCTCAAATTTCTCTTTTCCCTTATTACCTTTCTTTTTTGGGGAAAGAAGCATATTCATTTTAAAGAAGTTGAGCTCAGGGCTTTCTTATTTTTCTCCTCTCCTAAGAGCCTCATAAAGAACATGTCAGGCTTGACATATTCTTTCTTATCATGTTGACCTACAAATAAAGAACAAGCCTATTAGTAAATATGCTAAAAACCAACACAACCAAGGAGTAAATAGTTAGAAGCTACTTTTACCTTAGGTAGCCATCAACTGATGTGTAATGAAGAGGTTTCCCTTTTCAAGCATGTTTTTAAAATACTTCTTCTCTGAAGACAGCTCGTGAATTACCTTAATAATTGCCTTCTCAAAAGGTTCGAGCTCGAACCGATCAACTGTAGCTGTACAATTAGAAGTAGAAAACAAAAAGGAACAAATATGCATAAAAAAAAGTTATCTCATCCAATAATAGACTCACTATACTTATGATATTGGGTTGGTATGATTATCTTTGGGACCGCATCTCCCTCCACTATTTGCCAGCAACCCCTAATCCAGAACCATGAAGACACCCTAATCCAGAACCATGAAGACTTCAAGTTCCTAATGGAGCTCGGAGTCTCCCAGATGAAAGGAAAGCCCAATGAGTTCATGCAATACTACCTCTTACAATCACTCCCACCACTAGAGGCTCGGGGCTGAAAAAGGGTTTGGAAAACATGATGAGGCATGTTCTCGCCAAGAGTGGCTTCCTTCCAAAAAAGAAAGGCCCCTACCAATTGGCTCCATGAGTTTGGCACTAGCTAGGTAGGGTTAGGTTGTAGTGCTAAGGATGTACCTAAAGAAGATGTGCATATGTAGCTCCATCCTCCCATTCAAAATCGCCTCACTTATCTCTACACAGCTCTTCCTGAGGGAAATAAGCCCTCTACATAGGGGCGGAACAAATATTTCTATAGTTTTAGTGATCCTATATATCTCCTTAAAAGTTTCTAGCTCGCTTTCTTAAATGTCGTTCGCCCCACAAAGAGGCCTCCACCTAATATTATAGGCCCTTCTGTATCATCCACGCACTGCAAAGGCCCCATGGTCTCCATAATCCTATCAGTAGGAATTATAAAAGGCAGACCAACCTCGGCACAGATCGGTGCCATATCAACACCCCCAGGAGACCTTCTTGCCACATTTTTTCTTGAAGAAGAGGCCAGTTTACGTGATTGAAAGAGGACATACGAAAGTCTTGGATATTTACACAAATTTTTGTCACCTGGAAGAAAAGAAAACACAGATGGTTGTAAGAAAAGGCGGATGAGGTGCTTGAGAATCTCAGAGAATCTTCAACAATTGTAGGTTTTAAAGTTTCCCAAAGTAAAAAAGAGAGAAGGTAGGGCTTTGACCTTTATATATGCAAAAAATTAGAATCCTCACTGTTGGATCAACCTTCATTGCAATCTTAGCCGTACAATTGCAGTCTCATCCAACACGTTAAAACCAAAAGGCACATGTTCAAAAGGACATTGCCTCATTTGATCTAGCCTCTCGCAAACTATGCGCCTAATTCTTCAAACTCGAGTTGTTTTTGCAACCACGTCTTTAAACTCAAAATTCCATGCATTATATGAATAATCATACTTGGAATTCAGGGATTGTTTTTACGCCTCTCTACATGAAGACTACCACGTGGCCTCAACCTTCCCACGTGGAAAAACGATTCGGCGATTCTACACCTTGTACACGAGGCAAAGCTGGACCGACCTTCAAGTACAGACAACATGTTTCCTCCTGCAAAATGAAGCTGGGTGGACCCCATGGGAAGAGCCGATCGAGGACAAGGTGGTAAAGAGATCCTAAATGGATGATTGTACCTGACAAGATAATTCACTACCACTGTTGCTAGTCTATTTGGTCAAGTCCAAGGCTGCAAGCTAGGTCTTATGGATATGAAAATGGGATTAACATTTCAGGCTGTGATTGATTGATATCTACAACAAGAAATCTCAATCACTTGGATGAGGCCATATGCATTATCAACTCACGGCCTTCATTCGCCCTGCCCAAGTATAAAAGCTCACACTTAGTGTCATTCAAAGGTAATGCAAGTTTAGACTCTCAAAGCTATAATATTGCTACCATATCTTTTATTTTTTTCCCCCAAAGCCAACCCCCTTTTATTATATTGGAGGCTTACGTTTAAAACTCTACCATTTCCAAAGAAGGCCACGTGTAACTAACGATTTGTCCAAGTGTGCAGAAACCAAGCTTGCGTGGACATGAGAGGCCTTAGGATCTATTGGCCACATCAGCGGTGCATTTTTTTGGGGTCAACATATTTCATCACTTATAACCAACCTTACACTAAAATAAATAGGCGAGGACCATACATCCATATGCAACATTAGTAATTGCCGGTAGTTCTACTACTACCCTTTCCTTTTCCCAAATTATTCTTAACATTAGGACATTCCTTCCTATAGTGACCAAACCCTTGCACTCATGGCATATAACAAACTGGGTTTTCTTACTGGAAGTCCTAGAAGAATTTTTATCACGTTTCTTACACAGGAATTAATTAAGATCAGTATTTTTCCTCTCTTGAGGTTTTCTCCTATTCCTCATGGCCTTTTTGGGATTGTCTAACAAAATAGACAAATTCACTATCCCTACGATTATTGGCGTCAGCTGACTCACTTTATTCTTCCCTAATAGTATTCATGGGATTTGATTTAAACTTAATAGGTTGAGAAACGGTAAGTTCATAGGTTTGAAGGGATCCTACGAGTTCTTCAATTTTTACTGCATCTAGGTCCTTACTTACCTCAATAGCGATAACTTTAGGCCTAAGCCTTTCAGGTAGGAATCTAAGGACTTTTCTAATAATCTTGGACTCAGGGATCCTTTCACCTAGATTGAAACTCGAATTGACTATGTCATTAAGCTTAGCATAGAAATAATCAAATGATTCATCATCCGCCATCCTAATTTCTTCAAATCTAGATGTCAACATCCGCAGTTTAAGAATTTTTCACAATTTTAGTTTCATTGTGTGTGGTTTCTAAAATATTCCAAAATTCCTTAGCAATCTCACACATTGACACTCTCTTAAACTTTTTCGCAGATACAGTCATGAACAAGGCATGAAGTCCATTATTGTTCCAATTACACTCATCTAAGTTTCTTTTAGTCCACAATGAGATATCAGTGGGTGTGACTACACCAGCAACATTTGTTGGAGGTGGCGCCCACCTATTTTGAACGTTAATCCAAATACATTCATCCAAAGCTTTAAGGACTTTCCAGTAAGCATAATTGCTTCCATCGAAGAACGAAGGCACAGACAGTGACTGACTCATCTAGAATTTATAAAAAGGGTCAAGAATCGATTTAAAGCTCTGATACTAGTTGAAAAAATGCGTAGTTAGACCCTAACAATATCTAGAGGGTGAATAGGTATATTATACGGAATTAAAATTATTAATTAATTAGCAATATGTCACCAATTAATTATCTCTAGATGATTAAGCATACAAGTCAATTTAACCTATGTTTAAATACCGCAGTTATTATAATTAATAAAAAAGCAGCAAAAACACATGGTATGATCACGGATAAACCCAACTAGGAAAAACTTTAGGCACTTTGCCAATCAATCCACTATAAACGATTCAAACACTTACAATCTACCAGACTAAACATGTAATATCTGATCTCCTGACTGAGGTTCTTACAGCTCTCCTGGAAACCGTGCTCCCCTGTACCAATCCTTAGTTGTAATCGCCAAAGCTCTCCTGGAATCTGCTACCCTACATCACTCTTAGCCTTGCAGAATCGTCTATCTCCTATAGATCACGAAAAATACCCTATGCTTTACCAAGTGGAACTCTAGTCAACATCCCTCGATCTTTAGCAACTCTAACAAATGTGGAGGACAGAACGGTTTGGTATTTGGATTATGGATGTGACGTTTTTCTTACCAAAACAAATTCATAAGACGAAGGTTGAAAGATGGAAAATGTATAAATTCTCTCTGATGAAGCTCTCTCAATCTCCAACCTTGACAAAATACATTCTGAGGTGTTTTGGAAAAGCCTTTAAATCGTGAAATAAAAATTTCTGCTTAACCTTGTCGCTCGAGCGATAGCCAAACCTTAGTGACAATCTAGCAAGATTCTGCACCATTTTTCCTTCTTTTCAATTCTCAAACCCTAGATCTAATAACTCAATTTATACAAATTGCACCCTAGGTCCTTGACTTTTATAACACATTACAGATTAGTCATTTTGTCCACTGAATCGACAACACTAAAAACCTAACACTAGCAATTATGGTACATCTCATCTTTTCAAAGTCGTTGATGTTATCAGAGCAGCATGTACCGTTAAGACTCGTTTTATTTCTTCTACTACTAGTTGTACTTTCCTAATTGCTCTTGCGTGTGATGATGGTGTCATTTTCCTTCATACAAAATGCAACAGGTCTATAATCTATAATGAATACACAACAATCACACATGGAACAAAATAATTGGAATGATGAACAGGACATAATATCTTTTATTATTAATTAGAACATTTATGAGGAATAAAATAAATAATAGTTTCTGGTGCACCAATTGAAAATAGGAAATCCACCTCAACCTTACTGCTGACAAAGTAATAACTAAACTAGAAAAGAAAAGATAAATATTATCCTATCACTACTCCTCATCATCTTAACTAGGAGGTGGTACATGTTGGGAATCTACTTATGCATGCGCAGCGGAAATTAAAACGATTTCGATTCCCAAACAGGATTCGCATTGTGTTTAGATAGAAACTGTGATAGAAATAATACCTGGATGAATTCTGCA
>CAIGRS010225461.1:0-12061 GCA_903798395.1 Fraxinus floribunda | reverse complement strand
TACTTCCTAATGCATCTTCAAGAAGAAAAGGCTAATGTGTAGGACGATATAAGATGACATTATCAATCACTTAACTTATTCAAACTCTCCAACAATTATTACCAAGGGGTAGATGATGCACTCGATCATTTACATTTGTTAGAGCGATTTCACCTTTTACAACAACATGAGCTTTCCCAACATGTCGTAAAAGTCACAACATTTCATCCATTCCCATTGTATCTACTTCAAAATTACATTTCAATTAAAACATACACATATCTAAAAGATTCTCATTAACAATCCAGAAGGCAAGTGGAATACAAAGTAAATGAAATTATGTCAATGGTGGCACCTTATATGCAGCTCTTGTATCCATATTCCTCATGCGTGGTCTGGATTTTGCTAATATTTGCTTAAAAGGTGAACTTACAGCTTCCTATATGCTTCATTGCCGAGGACTGTGATTATAAACAAAAAAAATTGCTTGAGTCTTGTGCCTATGAAAAATAATATGTTCCATGCTATCAGAAGCAATCATCTCTTCCATGTTTTCATAAACGGCAACTCCACCAACAATAATCAAATATTTAAGTTCTTTCTTAAAAGCTGGCACAAAATCCCCACTAAAATAGAATTTCATACCATCAAAAAGCATTGGTGCCTGTGCCTGTGTAACAATGAGAAAATGGTTAGCACATAGCTTTGATAACAGCTATGTGCTAACCATTTTCTCATTGTTACGCAGGCTCAGGCACCAATGCCTTTTGATGGTATGAAGTTCTATTTTAGTGGGGATTTTGTGCCGGCTTTTAAGAATGAACTAATATTTAGTTATTGTTGATGGAGTTGCCGTTTATGAAAACATGGAAGAGATGATTGCTTTTGATAGCATGGAACATATTATCTCTCATAGGCACAAGACTCGAGCAATTGTTTTTGTTTATAATTATAGTCCTCCGCAATGAAGCATGTAGGAAGCTGTAAGTTCACCTTTTAAGCAAATATTAGCAAAATCCAGACCACGCACGAGGAATATGGATACAAGAGCTGCATATAAAGTGCCGCCATTGACATAATTTCATTTACTTTGTATTCCACGTGCCTTATGGATTGGTAATGAGAAGACTTTTAGATATGCATATGTTTTGAAATGTAATTTTGAAGTAGATATAATGGGAATGGATGAAATGTTGCGACTTTTACGACATGTTGGGAAAGCTCATGTTGTTGTAAAAGGTGAAATTGCTCTAACAAATCTAAGTGATCTACTACTTCATGTACCCCTTGGTAACAATTGTTGGAGAGTTTGAATTAATGAAGTCATCTTATATCGTCCTACACGTTAGCTTTTTCTTCTTGAAGATGTATTAGGAAGTACAATTGCATGGTCGAGTAGGTNGAGTTTGAATTAATGAAGTCATCTTATATCGTCCTACACGTTAGCTTTTTCTTCTTGAAGATGTATTAGGAAGTACAATTGCATGGTCGAGTAGGTACATCGAAGTGGATTAGTTGTAATCACAACAAAGGAATGCTTCAATTCTTTTTTATTTTATTTCCATTTACATTTAGATAAAAGAATATATTTCTTGATATGCTTTTGATTTGCATACTCATATATGTGCCAGAAGTTGATTATATTTGGATCAAATATTTGTAATTTTTTGATAAGCATAATTTTTTTTTTTTTTAGTAGTGTACACTTTTGACATATTGATATCTAACTTTTTGAGTAGGCAAATGATGTTATTAGAATTACTTAGATAAACTCTATGCACTTAATATTTTTGTTTAACGAAACTATGAAATTTCTTATTATATGTGGATTAATGTGTAAATTTTGTTCTGTACTTATTAGAGGTTTACTAGTAATCAAATAAATTAAAAATAAAATTGACATTTATGGCGTTGTTTACTGCATACCATAAAAAGTGATTTACTTTTTACGGCGTGCATAAAGAACATAAATTTTAATTAATGGTGCTGCATGATTTAGTGCACACCATAAAAAGTGACATACTTTTTACGATGTACAATAATATTCATCGCAATAGAGTTAACAAACAACAGAGTTAATTAACATCATTCCTAAATGCACGCTTTGAGAAGTAACTTACTTTTTACGACATGCATATGAACGCCATAAATTTTTTTTATGGCACTTTTTTTGTGAATGGATTGTATTTCATATAATGAGGTTTTTATTTGCGGTGTTGATTTATATGGCATTGAGGTGTATACTATAAAAAGAAAACTTTGTTGTAGTGGTTGATCGTCCATCGACAATGAAACATTGCTTGTTGGTGGATTTACACTATGAGGTACAATTAAGATCATACCGTTGAACGATTTAAGGAGAAAGTACCGGCAAAAGCGTACAGTGAAACTTATGGGATGGATTATACAAGGACATTTGTACAATAGCTAAAATCAACATGGTTCAAGTCTTTTTACATTTAGCTGCGAACTTGGATTGACCATAATAGTAGTTTGATGTGAAGAACATATTTCGACAAGGAGAATTGTTCGAAAAATTCTATATGGACCCCCACCATGATTCATGATTCCAGAAAGGTGTGGTCAAAAAAATTGTTATCTAATTGAGACAATGTCCGAGAGCATGTTTTGAAAGGTTCATAATGTCCGTATCAATATTTGGTTACCATCAAAGAAATTCAGACAACACTTTTTGGTGGTTATTGGGAACGATCCGAAAGATAGAAATGATCCAAAAAGGACAAAGACTTGACAAATGTACTTTTCCAAAGAATTCGAAAAGAAAGATCTCGATCATTAGAAATATTTTCTTGAGATCAAAGATCTCGATCTCACGAAGGATTGTTTCACTATAAATTAAATATTTGAGGAAAAAATTGGTTTTGAGTTTTAATGTAATTGATTTGTGTAGCTCCGCTAGAAATAAGGAATGATTTGTAATGTGGTGTTCTTTTAGAGATTCTTAATTTTGATTTGTTATGAAATTTTCATTTTCATTTTTAAGAAAAGAGTTTTAGGGGAAAAAAAGAGCTTGACTGATAAGTGTATTTTATACACTTGTCTAAGCCATTAAATTAGAGTATTTGTTAGTGATTTGGATGAGTTATAGCTTAATTTTGTGTTAATTATATTTGTTAGGTTAAACTCAATGCAAATTGGTGGATTTGGAAGAAATGAATGAAAAACGTGCGAAAATGAAGAAAATTCAAAGTTGAACTCAATGCAAATTAGTGAATTTGGAGAAAAGAATGAAAAACGTGCGAAAACGAAGGAAATCCAAAGTTTGGGGACCAAAGTATAAACATTCAATAGATGATTCGGACCACAAAACGATAATTGAAAATCATATAGGATCACTTGGATGCAATTGGAGATCAAATGAGTGAAATATAGTGGAAGTATCTTCACAAATCAATTTCCAACCAAAGAAATTATGCTACGTTTTAGCCTCGACTTGAGACCCATTTTTCGAATAAAAATCATTTGAATTGGAAATTTGTATTTCTAGAAGAATTGTAGCCCTTTGAATTACCTTTCCAATTCATTTTGAATCAGCTCAATCGAATACCTGTAGAGACAAACCTGCGCGCGCTGGTAATTCATGGCGCACGTGCAACACCTTATTTCTCCCAACCTGCGGTGTGCTCAACACTTATACCGGTATGCACGCACATGTCTTTTTTGCAGATGAATCTTTAGTTTCCTTTCGCAATTCAAACTCTTTTGAAAACCAAATTGGACACGACTTTAACCTATTTTATGGCTCTTATAATTAGAGAACGAGGGATACATAGAAAAACCTCTCTTGACTCTTCATAAACAATAGTTTCATCATATTCATCAAGAACAAGAGGCTAATTACTATATTTTGAGAGATGAGATCAAACCCTAACTAGCAATTGAAGATGAATTACAACAAGATTTTGAAGAATTCAACCTTATAATTGAAGATAAACATCTTTTGATTTATTTCATGATTCGGGTGATATTTTTCTATTACTTTTTTGGTAATTTATATATTAACATGTTAGGCTAGATCCCTTTTTTGTATTAGATGAAGATAAACCCTATTTTTTATTTGTTTTAATTCTAGACTAGTAGTTTAATTTATTTATTGCGTTTCTTGATTAATTTTGCATACGCATTGCATTATTTAATTGATTGGCCACCAATTAGATAATTAGTTTCTTATTGTAGTATTGAGAGACTCACAATAAGTTTAGAACGTGGAAAAATTAACATATGTGCAATAGATGTTAGGAATAATATTTATCACAAGTGCAATCATATAGATAATCTGAACTTTAATGCATTCTAATCATTCGAATTTGGGCTAGGAATAGATTCGGGTCGTATTATGCTAGATTTAATTTGTCTTTACCAATTAGATAATTAGTTACTTATTGTAGTATTGAGAGACTCACAATAAGTTTATAACGTGGAAAAATTAACATATGTGCAATAGATGTTAGGAATAATATTTATCACACGTGCAATCATATAGATAATCTAAATTTTAATGGATTCCAATCATTCGAATTCAGACTAGGAATATATATGGGTCGTGACTAGAATAGATTTAATTTATCTTGGAAAAGATAATTAATGACAATAGAATTATCGATTGTGAAGAACACATGAACAAAACTAGATTACAAATCAAGAATTGAAATAGATAACAATAGGCAGATTCGAGATCCAATACAACTACCCATAGATTGATAAAACATTTTACAGCTTTCTTAGTTTAATTTATATAAAATAAAGAATCCCATAAAAAACTAGTAAACTTGAATTGAATTTATTCCCTGTGGGACGATACTCTCAACTTAATTCTATTACTTGTCAACGATCCTATACTCTTGCGGGTTTTGCACTAACAAGTTTTTGGCGCCATTGTTAGGAAATAATTTATTTTATTTTAGTTTATTAGTTATTTTAGATTTGAATTTTTTTTTAGGCTATTTATTGAACGAACTAAATTTTTTGTTTTACTCCTTTCAGAAAATTATAGTTTATGCAAGATTCTAACGAGATCGAGTTTCTTCCAATAGATCTAAAAATCGAAAGAACTTTCAGACAACAAAGAACGAAATAGAGGGAAGCAAGGGGAATTGTAGAAATCAACATCCGAATCAGGTTCAAAATCCATTACAACTACCTTAGCCAACCAGCCGAGGAGAGTAGCAAATGATAGAGAAATTTTAGTGAGGGATTATGTAAATCCCATTTCTGCTCTTGTACAACCACCTATTATATATCCATCTATTATATATCCACCATTTGGACACGCCAACTTCCACATCAGACCTGACATTATCAACTTATTTCAGAATCATCACGACATCAGGTTCTCTGAAAGATCAATTGAAAATCCGCACGAACATATTCAAGCCTTCTTGATGCTCTGCGAGATGATTAGTAACCAATGCATGTCTGCTGATGCTTTTCGACTACGATTATTCCCTCACACCTTAAGGGACGGTGCATGAGACAGGCTAAATTCACTAATCCCTGAGAGCATAGTTTCATGGAATGACATGGTGCAAAGATTCACTTTGAAATTCTTCCAACGTTCTCGAGTCTATCAACTTAAAAACTAAGTCCATACTTTCAAGCCATGAGACCTTGAGAGCTATCCGAAAGCTTGGAAAAGATTCAAAAATTACTTCAGGAAGTGCTCTAATCTAAACAATTCTAAAGACTCTAAGATCTGCATAATTTATTTGAGCTTGAGACCATAATTCCGCAACATAGCTAAAGGTTCAGTATGAGGGTCAATAATGGATATCCCATTGGACAATGCCTTTGACCTATTTGAAAGAATTGCAAAGAATCAAGCTATGTGGCCAATAGATAGCGAAGTGTCAAGGAAAGCAACAAGAATACACAACATTGACGTAACTACATCATTAGGAGCCCAAATGGAAGCATTGACAAGAAGGTTAGATAGCCTTACTCAGAATGTGAGCATGGTACACCAACCGAAACCAGTTTGCAAAGGTTGTGGGGCTGATCATACTACGGAAAGATGTCATTTAGCCTCCATATATGTAATCCAGCATGTGGAGGTTAGTTATGTACAAAGTTTTTAGAGGCAACAGAAAAACTTCTATTTCAACACATATAATCCGGGATGGAGGAATCATCCAAATTTCTCGTGGGCTAATAGTCAAAGTCAAGGACAAGAAGGAAACTTTCAAGCAAGAATGAAATAGAGATACAGAGTACTTAATTTTTTTTTCCTTTTGAAAGAACACAGTACCTATGGACTCTGTACAAAGCATCTGGTCACCCTAATTTTATATATAAAACAACACCCATAGAGAGAGTGTCCTTCAATACCCCACCCCCAGAAGAACAGCTCCCATATCTCTCTCTAAAAATACACTGAAATCTCATTATTTAACTCAGTACAGATATATAGTCACATATGTATTGCTGAAAGGTATAGTACTATTGGATCTCATTTTTTGCTCTCTCTCCTCTACACCTATAGTTTCTGCTTGATTTAGATTTGAGTATAATAGCTTTTTGGGTTTTGTAAGTGCAGATCGGAACATGAGGGCACATAACTGTGTGCTTCAAAGAGTTTAAGTGTTGTTTTGTGAGAATTAAATTTTATGGATTTTAAACATTGAATTTGTTTCATGGATATGAATTGGAGTTTTAGTACCTTCAATTTTATTTATTTGATTTTTAATATTATTTTTAAATAAAATTGAGGTAAAAATATTTGAGTCTCACTTGTATTATTGCCTAGACCCACTGGAAATAAAGAATGATTTTTGTAATGGCTATGTTTTAAAGATTTTTAATTTTTATTTCTTATGAAATTTTCATTTTTGGTCAAATACTTTTTGAGAAAAATGCAAATTTGATGAAAGAAACAGTGATGAATGTATTTTGGGTTGAAATCGTAAAATTTCTCGGCTGCCTCTCTACTAACCCTAGGAGGGGAAAAATGAGAAGTTTGCTTCAGAAATTGTAAAGTTAAGTGAATTTGTTTGTGTTTTCTTCAATATACCACAGTCCTTTATCAAGGTCCATTATTTTGTGCTCACACGGTCCCTTGTTAAGGCCCCTTATCAAGATTTATTTATGTCATTTATTTTTCCTGAAAGAGTTTCATTTATTTATTTTTTCCCATATCAGACTACATTTATTTATTTTGATAAATTTGTCGTCAAGGGTCATGATGCTCTTTAACTCTAAGTTATGTATGGTTATGTGTTTATTCTATGGGAAATAGGTTTCGTTGAAGGCGACTGTGTACATGCTTAGTATTTTCAAACGATCAAGTTTGAAGTAAAAAAAAGTATTATAACTTTCTCCACATCCTCTCTCCTTTGGGGATTGGAGTGGGAATGAAAGGATTTACTTGGTTTGAAAAATATTATAGTTGTGTAAAAACATAAAAAAAAAAAAAAAATATTTAGAAATGCTAGTTTTTGTTTTATTCTTTTTTTCTTTTTCTTTTTCTTTTAAATTTATTTTCTCTTACCAAGATCCATGACACACCTTAACTCTAAGATATATAAGCTTCTATGTTTATGGTGGTGAGAGAGACCATGTCCAACTGTAGAAATTTTAATTAATTGAGTTAAAATCACGTGTCAATGCACAGTAGATCATGTGAATATATTTAATAAGACAAAATAATCCCATTTTTCATTTTAGACAATTCCTATTTAATTAATTTCTAAAGCACATATTTTTTTTCTGGTTTTGGTATATTTCATCAGATGTATAGAGGCTCAGGCTCACAATCAATGGGGTACACGTGGTGGGATGAAACGTTAGGTAGGAGAATGTACTTAAAAATTGATAAGATGCTTGTGGGGCAAAAAAAAATTACATATGGGAAGGGGAAGGGAGAGATGATTACATTGGAAGGCTTAATCATGCTTGGCTCCCAAATTGAACATGCTGACAAAACCGAAGTCGTACCTTCTTCATGAGTTGATAGTGCAGAATATCATTAAATTCTTCTTGTTTTGTTTTTTTTTCCAATATTTGTCACTTCTTTGAATTTAATTAGGCTTCACTCCTATCTAGTTGTTCTGACATCATGGTGATCTTTTGGTATATAGATATGTTTAATCAATTTATTGAGAATCTCAATTTTATTTGGATGCATTCACAACTACAAAGCTATGTGCTAACCATTTTCTCATTGTTACGCAGGCACAGGCACCAATGCTTTTTGATGGTATGAAGTTCTAATTTAGTGGGGATTTTGTGCCAGCTTTTAAGAAAGAACTTTAATATTTAGTTATTGTTGGTGGAGTTGCCGTTTATGAAAACATGGAAGAGATGATTGCTTTTGATAGCATGGAACATATTATTTATCATAGGCACAAGACTCGAGCAATTTTTTGTTTATAATCACAGTCCTCAGAACAGTCCTCAGCAATGAAGCATATAGGAAGCTGTAAGTTCACCTTTTAAGCAAATATTAGCAAAATCCAGACCACGCATGAGGAATATGGATACAGGAGGTGCAGATAAAGTGCCGCCATTGACATAATTTCAATTACTTTGTATTCCACGTGCCTTATGGATTGTTAATGAGAATCTTTTAGATATGTGTATGTTTTGAAATGTAATTTTGAAGTAGATATAATGGGAATGGATGAAATGTTGCGACTTTTACGACATGTTGGGAAAGCTCATGTTGTTGTAAAAGGTGAAATCGCTCTAACAAATGTAAGTGATCTAGTGCATCATCTACCCCTTAGTAATAATTGTTGGAGAGTTTGAATAAGTGAAGTGATGATAATGTTATCTTATATCGTCCTACACATTAGCTTTTTCTTCTTGAAGAAGCATTAAGAAGTACAATTGCATGGTCGAGTAGGTACATCGAAGTGGATTAGTTGTAATCACAACAAAGGAATGCTTCAATTCTTTTTTATTTTATTTTCATTTACATTTAGATAAAAGAATATATACCTTGATATGCTTTTGATTGCCATACTCATATATGTGCAAGAAGTTGATTATATTTTGGATCAAATATTTGTAATATTTTGATAAGCTTTCTTTTTTTTTTTTAAAAAAGTAGTTGTCTGTACTTTAGACATATTGATATCTAACTTTTTTTTTTTCATTTACATTTAGATAAAAGAATATATTTCTTGATTGCCATACTCATATATATGTGCAAGAAGTTGATTATATTTTGGATCAAATATTTGTAATATTTTGATAACCAATATTTATTATTATTATTTTTTTTAATAAAAGTAGTTGTCTGTACTTTTGACATATTGATAACTTTTTGAGTAGGCAAATGATGTGCTTAGAATTATTTAGATAAACTCTATATTTTGGCATATTGTATTGAACTGCACTCAATATTTTTGTTTATCGAAACTATGAAAATTTTGATTATATGTGGATTAATGTGTAAATTTTGTCATGTTACTAGTAATCAAATAAATTAAAAAAAAAAAACAAAATTGAAATTTACGGCGTTGTTTACTGCATACCTTAAAAGGTGATTACTTTTTACGGCGTGTATCAAGAACACCATAAATTTTAATTAATGGTGCAGTATGCTTTCGTACACACCATAAAAGGTGACATACTTTTTACGGTGTACAATAATGAACATCGCAATGGAGTTATTTAACGGCATTCTTGAATGCAAGCTGTGAAAAGTGACTTACTTTTTACAACATGCACGTGAACGCCATAATTTTTGTATGGCACCCTTTTTGTGAATGGATTGTATTTCATAGAAAGAGGTTATTATTTATGGTGATGATTTATACATCATTGAGGTGTATACTGTAAAAGGCGAACTTTGTTGTAGTGGTTGATTGTCCATCGACAATGAAACCTTGCATGTTGGTGGATTTACACTATGAGGTAGAATGAAGATCGTACCATTGAACGATTTCAGGCAAAACTACCAACAAAAGTACACTGAAACCTATGGGATCGATTATACAAGGACATTTGCACCATAGCTAAAATGAACACGGTTCAAGTCTTTTTACATTTAGTTGCGAACTTGGATTGACCATTATAGTAGTTTGATGTGAAGAACATATTTCTACAAGGAGAATTGTTTCAAAAAATTCTATATTGACCCCCACCATGATTCATGATTCCCTAAAGGTGTGGTTAAAAAATTTGTTTATGTGGTTGAGACAATGTCCGAGAGCATGTTTCAAAAGGTTCATAATGTCCGTATCAATATTTAGTTACCATCAAAGAAATTCCGACAACACTTTTTTCTTGAAAAAATAATAGAGTAAGATCAATGCACTTATTTTATAAGTCAATGACATGGTGGTTACTGGAAATGATCCAAAAAGACAAGGACTTGACAAAATTTCTTGTCCAAAGAATTCAAAAAGAAAGATCTTGATCATTAGAAATATTTTCTTGAGATCGAAGTATCTCGATCTGACGAAGGATTATTTCTATCGCAAAGAAAATATGCCTTAAATTTGTTATAGGAGACTAGTATGTCAGCATGTGAATCATCCAGCTGATACACCCATGGAAGAAGGTTTTAAGTTATGTGTTGAATCTAATCTGGTTATATGGGGAGATTGATGTGCTTAGCACATACAAGGAAAGATCTTGCATATGCAATGGATATTGTTATCCAGTTTATTCATAATCCCAAAGAGCAACATATATGAATGCAGTCATGCGCTGATTTATATATGCTCTACTTCAACTTACCTCTGTAATAGTAATCTTGTTACGTAGAGGAAAAAATAACAGAATATGGTTGCATGCTCAAGTGTAGAAGCTGAATTTAGAGGTATGGCCCTTGGGATTTGTGAGGAGTTGTAGCTAAGACTTCTCTTGTAGGATTTAGGATATTTATGCAGGCGATCAATTCGACTATATTGTGGCAATAAAGCAGCATGTGATATTGCCCACATGTCGATGTAGATAGATTGTTCACTAAGTAAAAGTTGGATGATATAATTGTTGCCTATGATTCGATAGGAGGATTAGTTTGAAGGCATTCTCAACTAACTATGAGAAGAAGTGAATATGTCGGGTAAGTTGTAGCGACCGAGAATTTTAAATGATATAAATTTATTTTTTCTTGAAAAACGTGTTGCTAAGTTTAACCCCAAATTTTAAAAATAAAAGTGTGTTCGTCTAGCCGTTGTAAAACAAATTTAAATCTATTCAAACCGAGTCCGACCTCAAATATTTTAAAATACCAAATTCCTTATCATTTCGTTAAATCCAGATTTAATAATTTTAAGTACAATGTTTTATTATTTAGGGTCCAACATTTTGTTAGTCCAATTTTGATTATTTTAGTCCAATTAACTTAAATCCAATTAGAAAATTCTTGGCCCATTTAACTCCTAGGTTTTTGTGCCCTAAAATTTCTGTTCATATAACTCAATTCCCTCTCTTCCTCACCATTCACGCTCCAGGCAACCAATCTGGTTATGGAAACTCCCCCTCTCTCAATTTGGAAACTCCCATTGATTCTAGAACATCAATTTTTAGCACCAACAACATTTCCTCAAATTTGGAAAATCACGTTGATGCTAGAACCTCAATTTCTAGCACCTACAAGACGATGATTTCACACAAACCTAGCCTCAAACCCAACTGCAAACACACACGAGCTGCATCCTCAACCCAACTTCGAATCCACCATCACCAATTTCAACTGTAAGCAAGTCTCAACACCACCCATCCCACTGTCCAGGAGCCATCATGCCACCACCACCATACCCAAACACCACCACCTACAACCCTCACGGACAGCCACAAAATAACCCCAATCGACATTTCCTATACCCTAAAATCAATACCAAATAGCCATTAAATCCAAGAAATAACATAACCCATAAATTTACCTCCTTCCATGACCCATTTCCAGCTCGATTATCCACCGAAAAACCCAAAAATTTGATCCCTCCAAATCTCGGTCAGCTCTCGAACCATACACCAAAATCTCCCCCATGCAGTCACTCCACAACCTGTACCGGCGCCACCACGCGATGATGGTGTCGACACCGTGAATCGGAGAGCCCCTTCTCGTCGAGAGCTCCGTTTCTCTCTCTACTTGTATTCGAAAATGAGA
>CAIGRS010225402.1:0-17054 GCA_903798395.1 Fraxinus floribunda | reverse complement strand
AAAGAGTCATTTTCAATTTTGGCTATCAATTACCATATATAACTGTAAAAAAAAAAGTCTACGACAACGTTTAAAAAACGCTGCAAAAGGGGTCTACCGCAACATTGAAAAAACGCTGCAAAAGGGAATACCGCAACGTTGAAAAAATACTGCAAAAGGAGTCTACCGCAACGTTTAAAAAACGCTGCAAAAGGAGTCTACCACAACGTTGAAAAAACGTTGCAAAAGACTTTTTTGCAACGGTGAATAAACGCTGCAAAAAGTCTTCCCTCAACGGCAACACCAACCTTTGCAACACTTGAAAAAACGCTGTAAAAAGTTTTTTGCAGTGTTTTTTGGTCACTGCAAAAGCCCTTTTTTGGTGTAGTGTGTGTTTTAAGGCTTTTAGTTTGGGTATGCAGATATTAATGGTTGCATTGTGTTTGAGCACGTGGTGTACTAGAAAAGTAAGAATATTGCATGCAATATCATGATATTTTTGTTCAAAAGGTTTGGCATGTTACGTTTTAAACTCGACCTTCTTCACAAATTATGTTACCAACCATTAGTTCAAGTCGCATAGTGCATCCCCAACCTTTATGTAGTATTGCATAAACATCCCCAACCATTACGCGTATTTCGGATAATGTCCTCGGACTTTATATGCAAAATTCTAATTATTAACAGAAACATTGTCAAGCTGAAATAATCCAAACACATAGTTGAACAAAATTTGATTGACAAAGAGAACTTTACATGAACATGTTATCACGTGACACCACATCTGAAACTCAATGCATTCTAAAATTAAGAAAGACGCATTACAAACAAGCATATAAGAAGACCAATTGTTGGGAACTTTGATCTAAAATGAAACTAAGAACAAGAACACAACAAGATGGATTGAATGACTTAGTTTTATTAACAATAACTTTGGCTTAAATAGCCATTTAATACATGATCTTAACAGAAACGAGAAAGCATCCCACTTAGCGGAAATAAAGCCAAGTGGTAACAGAAACTTGGAACAATTAAAATACAAGTAGATGTTCCTAAAGACTAGGACTTTCCATGTAGATCAGAACATTATTCTAACTAAAAACTGCAGTAAACTCCTTCATTCCCTCCTTTAAACTAAATGGTGTGAAGCAATTAGTTTATACTAGAAATTTCACATACTCCAAATAGCTTTCTAAGCTTCTGAAAAGCTTCAATGTTTTGGTCATTATGTCCTCCGCCTGATCCTAAGTCCCACAATGAACTAATTCAATTGTACATTCCTTAGTAAGATTCCTTAAGAAATGAAACCTCACATCAATATGCTTGCTGCGACCATGCATAACTGGATTTTTAGACAGCTTGATGATTGAACTGTTGTCACATATCACAGTAGTATAACCCCTATTAGAATGTCCCAGCTCCTTTGAAATTCTCTTCATCCAAACTCCTTGACAGGAACAGATTGCAGTTACCACAAACTCATCTTCCGTGGTTGATAAAGTCACAATAGTCTTTTTTTTTTTGAACACCATGAAACAGCACTTGAACTCATTAAAAACACATAACCAGGTGTACTCTTCATGTCTTCCATATCTCCGGCATAGTCGCTATCCGTAAAAGCCAACAACTCACCATCTCTTCCTTTCTTATAATGAATTCCATAGTTCACAATCCCTTTTAAGTATTGAAGTGCTATCTTAGCTACCTGTAGATGAGTCTCCATTGGTTTTTCCATATATCTACTTATGAGACAAGTAACAAACATCATGTCTTGTCTCGTGGCAGTGAGATACATTAAACTACCCACCAGTTGCTTGCAGTATGTATCATCAACAAAGTCTCCATTTTCGTCTCTGCTCATTTTAAAAATTGGAACTATTGGACTACCATTCGAATTACTTTCCATCATACCAAACCTTCTCAAAACCTCCAATGCAAGTTTCCTTTGGCATATATAAACACTATCAGACTTTTGTAGAGCCTCGATCCCAAGAAAAAACCTCATCTTTTCCAAGATAGACAAATCAAACGCTCTTAACATAGAGCTTTTAAATTCATACATCATAACTTCATCATTACCAGTAAAAAGTAAATCATCAACATAAACACTTAAAATGATAATTTTTCCTTCTATGATTCTCTTTGTGAATAATATATGTTCTCTATCACACCTCCGAAACCTTTCATCAATGAAATGTGCTTCGATTCGACTAAACCAAGCTCGTGGAGCTTGTTTTAATCCATATAGGTCCTTGTAAAGCTAGTAAACTAGATGCTTACTGCCTTTTTTCATATCTTCTTGGTTGTTCCACATAAACATCTTCACTTAGCTCACCATAGAGAAAAGCCGACTTGACACCCATCTGAAAAATCTCCCAATTCTTCTATGTAGCTAGAGCAATAATAATCCTTACTATATCCATCATTGTCATTGGTGCAAAAACTTCTGTATAGTCCACTCCATGCTTCTGAAAGTACCCTTTAGCACCTAAACGAGCCTTATACTTATCAATTTTTCCATGCTCATTATATTTAGTTTTGTAAACCCACTTCACTCCAAATCTTTTGGCCCCAACGACAGCTCAGTGAATGTCCATGTTTGGTTCTTTTCGATGGATTTGATTTCACTGTTCATGGCCAATCTCCAATTTACACTCTTCACAGCTTTCTCAAAATACAATGGATCAGTTGACATCACTAATGTAATATGAACTTTATCCTCAAATAGACCTTCACCACTAATATAATCACCCATCCACGTATGAGGTTGCCTCTCACGAGATTGCTCAACTCTCTCTTTCTCTCTTCACCATCACTAGAACCATCTCCCTCTTCTGTAACTCCTTTATCACGAGTCTCTCCTACCTCTCCATCAGTAATTTCTCCATTCCCATTCTTTTTCATTCTCACCATTACCATCACCCCATTCTAATTCTACTACTATTTATTTTCATAACTCACATCCCAATCCCATTGCTTTTCTTCTTCAAAAATTACATCTTTACTTACAATAACTTTCTTAGTAACATGATCGAATAGCCTGTAACCTTTTGATTCTTCACTAACTCCCAATAGCACACAAGTAATGCTTCTATTATCAAGTTTAGTAATCCTTTCTTCTAGAACATGAACATGTGCTATGCAACCAAAGACCCGAAAATAATCTACTAATGGTTTCACTCCACTCCAAGCCTCCTTTGGTGTAACATCCTTGACTGCAAATGTAGGACACCAGTTTAGGACATAAATAATCCAGTTCACTGCCTTCGGCCAAAAAATCTTGGGAATGTTCTTGTCAGATAACATGGAACGAATAATGTTCACCACGGTTATATTTTTCCTTTTAGTTACACCATTCTAGTTACATATAGATGGGGCAAATAAAGCAAACTCGTAGCAAAGAATTAAATTATGGTTTGTAAGACAAAAAAATCAGCACATGCGACTATAAATAAAGAATCTTCTTTTATAGAGACGAAGTTGACTAATTTTTCAAAGGGTAAAGATAAAAACCGGATAAAAAAGGTTGAGAAATGTCTCTACTTGCCTAAAGGTTGAGGACAAATACCACTCATCTCCATCTCATTTATATAGACCGACTTTCCTTATTCTCTTGTTCCAAATTATAGTCATTTTTTATTGATAATGTATTTATTTTATTCGTTTACTAATATTTCATATTTAATTTGTCTAGGTATAATCAATTTTCCTTACTTAAACTTGAAATTGTACAAATTTTAATTTATATATTCCTTTGAATCATCCAAATATATACACACGGTTTTCGAAGGGAGTAGAGTTTAAGTTGTTCATAGTATTTCCCACCATTATGTTTAAATTCTAAATATTGCTACGAATTGTTAATAATTAAGTAAAGATAAATTAGGATTTTTTATTTTTTTGCAAAATTGTTTTTTCAATAATATTAAATAAAATTTCTTAATCTATGTGAAAAATAAAATCAACCCAGAATGAAGGGAGTACAATGTATCCTTTATTAATTTATGAAGCTTTGAAAAACTTTAGCCCTTATTCGACAACCATTATTTGTCAAAAACAATATTTTGAACAATAAATTTTAGAAGAATGTGTGATTTAAAAGTAATTTTTTTATTGAATTTATATGAATAATATTTTATTATATAAATATGATTGAAAATAAGTATATAGAAACAAAGTTTTTAAATAATGATTGTCGAATAGGACTTAATTTAATAAGAGTCATTTTTAAATAATGATGGTCGAATAGGTCTTAATTTAATAAGAGTCATCTTTTGTTTAGTTCTATTAAAATTTGTTTGAAATTAACATTTAAAAATTCAATTTTGAAAATTAAAAAGTCAACCCCACTTGGATACCCCATTATCGTGAATTCCACCAAATCCTGAACGGGACACTCCCATAGAGAATCTAGACATCCTATTGTATCCCAATCCTCTGCATCACATCCGCCACCAAAAAGAAAAAAAGAAAAAAAGACATATTCATGCCCAGATTTGCATATGCCTACAAATATACAGATCTGTCCACATTCTTAACAAAAAGGTGAAAAGGGTCCAGCAGATCTACCAGCGTTGAGAAATCCAGGTGATTATATATGCGCGTGCGCGCATGCGTATATTTCAAATGATTTTATTTGTGGGCTTCCATTACCGACATCTAATTCCTAATCTTATGATTTTGTTGTAGTGCCTTAAAATGGCTTTATAATTTTTGGATTTTTTTTCGATATTTTGCCCATATGATGTAAGTTTCTTGTTAAGGTATTCGTCATTGCATTCTATTTTGGGCACATTTGCAGAGAATGTGGAAGATGCCAAATTTTCATAAGCATAAGTGGTATATTCTAGTTATGGTAATTCGTGATCACATTTGTGAATGTAATTGTGTTTCTTATGGTCAGTTTTTTTAGAGATTATTTGACAGTGACATTTCATTATTTATAGAGAAAATAGAAGATACGTGGTTAATATATTTGCAGTTACTGACGCATCTTATTCTAATAATTTTACTTCTTTAAAGAAATGAATAAAAGAAGTTTGATCCAGCTGACCAAAGTTGCACTTGATATCATGGAATTGTGGCACTGTTGGTGACGCGAGTTACTTATGTATATATGGCAACTATGTTTTATTTTCAATAAATTTTAAGACTACTACTTGAATTTTATTATATTATTCTGTTTGATCTATGGTAACATCCAAGGAAAGATCTAATGAACAAATGCTTTGCAGTAGGCCAGGCCTACGTCTCCTTTTAATCTGTTACAAATATCATGTTGGTCTTTTTACTGAAAGCTTATTTTGCTTTTGTAAATGAAAGCTTCTTTAGATGTATGCAAGATATACACCAAGTAGTTTGATTGTCTTTCCATTAATCTATTCTCAATTAGTGTCATCTCTACTTCTTGTCTTGCACTCTCTTTTCTTATACTATCCAATCTAGAATGGCTATACTATTCATCTTAATTTTATTATTTTTGTTACATTCATCTCGTGCACATTTTATACTTTATCCCCTGTTTGATGCCCATTAAAAAAAGTCTTTTTTGGGGAAAATGTGTTTTGGAATAGTAATTTTTTTTTCGAGAATGTGTGGTTAAAAATGAGTTTTAGAAAAAAAGAGTTTTTTTGGAGAATGGTAGACAAACATGGCCTTAATAATCGAACAGTCAGTAACATTAGCATGTCTGACTTAATAACTTGTGTATAAAATTTATTTTACTCAATCCAATCACATTAAGTCTTCCTACTTTTACCATTTTATCAATCTGCTCTAGTCTTGAGTATTAATCTTCATCAAGTCATTCTTTGTTGATAAATAATAATCAAAACTCCAATATAAAAAACAATCTTTTATGGTGACAATTCTATTCCATGTGGTTACTCCACTGCAGCCACTATGACTTAGGACATTCCATCTATTATGTCTCAGTTCTATACTCCATCTCATAGACCTTTAAAGTACACCCATATCTGTTCTCAATCACTCTCTTCCATAAATCAAAGATTACTTGATTCTATTTATGCAGAATTTGTTTGCTTAGAATTGAATTGAATACAATTGATGGTACGTATCTTGTTAAATTCAAAAAATGCACATTGTTCCTTAAATTCTATTTCAAACTCAAATTTCTAGTTATGGTCTAAAGGAAATAAAATGAGCGGTGACTTCAACTGTATGCTAAATTTGTAAAATTCTTACCAACATAGTTTCCATGAAGCAAGAAGTGCTGATTAACTGGCGTCAATCTAACACTACTCATTTTTTTCCCTCTACAGAGAGTTGATTCAATGACTATTCTGTCTTCAACGTACAACTGAATCATCACATTTACATTACTTACTGAAGAATTGCTGCTCATATTCAAATTGATTGATCTTGCTTATTTTTTTCTTGCTACAGCTGCACAAACATTGCTTCCATCAGTTACCGCACGGAAGCTGTGTAAACAATCGTTCATTGTATATATGTCTAAGTCCCCAGCAGATAGGTGCCACTAAGGTTTGACGCTGAGTCTGTGTTGCTTTTGGAGAAATAATAAAAACATGAAGGCTGGACATCTTAATAGATACTTTGGACGGCATTCTTGTACTGTGGCTGCTCTTGTTCTTACCACTATTTTTCTTTGGGCTGGTGAGAAAAACCCGATTTTTATCAGTCTCTTATCATCTGAAGAGCGGTTAAGGATGTATACCCCAGGTATTCACTTACAATAAATTAATATTGGCACTTTTTATGGTTCTTATTAGCCTATAGTAGCAGTCAGAAGTCATATAAACTAAACTACGTTAAATGTGATTAACTCACTTAGAAACTGCTGAATTTGCATCTGTCAGATTCTAAACAAGCACTTAGTTGAAATCAGAAGAAATAAGAGAGCTTTTCTTCTTGGTCAATTAACATATATTATCAACTTTGTGGAATTAAATGAAAACAATATTTTGGTTAACTATTTGTTGTTTGCCTCTCCATGAAAGGGGTGAAAAAATTCTACTACTGGGATTGCTTGATATAGTGATACTGATGGAAATCCTAGTAGTGAGATATGGAAGGTTTTCCAATTTAAATACTAATTTTAGAAAATACAATAGGATTATATTTTATAGATTTTATAGGATTTACGTTATTTCTTTAGTTGTTTTCCAACTTAAAATAGGTTATTTGAAACCCTGTATGAAGAGGGCTTACTCATTATAATACTTAGGGCCCGTTTGAGCCACCTTTTTCTAGAATGAGAATAAAAAATATAGTCGTTATTGGGCCGCATAAGAGATAGAAACTCAAAATTGATGGTTTGATGTGATGGATAACGAGTATATTTTTCATTTTTAGGGATGAAAAAATGTGGTAACGATTATATTTTTCATTTTTAGGGATGAAAAAATGTGGCTCAAACAGGGCCTTAGTCTTGATTATTGAATAAAATCTTATTTTCTCCCTCTATTTTCTCTCTCAATTTTCTCCCCCTTCTCTCTTTCTCTACATTTCTTCTCAAGTCTTATTCTTATTCGTTGCGTTCTACATCACACACTACTTTGGTTGTTTGAGGCTATTGGCAATACTGTCAAGATAAGTTTGAACCACAAAATTTCGTCATAATTTGTTTAGCATCAAGCTCAATCGTGAAGTTCCCCGCTCAGCAAACTCTGACTTGTTCCACCTTGTCGATCTATGTAACTTAATATAGCATTGTGGTGCATGATATGCTATTGGGCTCACCTTCCCGACTTTTCTCAAGTAACTGTGCTGGAACTGTTTAGCATCCATGAATAGAGGTTCTTGATCTAGTTGCTCGTACTTTTCTTTATAGAAGCCGTTAAAAATTGTAAACCTTCTCCGCAAATAAGACTTTGGAGTACCGGAGCTGGATCTCCTTCGCTTTGTCCCCTCCATTGAAACAGCCTTCAATCGGGAAAAGTGTGAAGGAAGCTTTAGTCAAAGAAATGGGAGAAGGGCGGCAGGGGAATTTAGCGTGATCGTTAGGAAAAGTCCTCCTCCGCATCTGGTGGTATTGTATAGTTGATAACTTTCATCCAAACGTACTGTGCTCTACTATGCACTTTGATCATCAAGCAGCCCCCACTGATAATGATTAATTTTTTTATTTGGTTGCCATCTCACTGAGAACATAGGCCAAATTGGCTTTAACTTAAAGAGATATTTGCAGTTCTATTTCCTTTGGAATTACCTTTTGCCTTTTGGCATTCTCCATTAAATCGAATCAAGCTTCCTAATCTTTCTTTATCGTATGTTTGCTCGTGATCTCTTCCTCTATTTAACTGATTAATTTTGAGTCTCGTCCTCTATTTATCTGAAAATAATGTTGAAAACTTTTTGGTTGTACTCAATTCTTAAGTTAAATTTTGAGGTTTTAAAGTTTGTCTTTTCCATTTCTAGTTTCAGTTTATATTTGAGTTCCCTTCCCTGTGCAACCGTAGCAACTTGTGTTTGGATAATCTTCATAAAGAAAGCATCTGGGAAAATGTTTATATATTTTCAGTAATCAATTGCATAATGGCATTTATTTCAATTTGCTTACAATTGATATATGTTTTGCATCACAGATCTTTCTGTGGCTGATTTTGATTCCTCAGTGTTGGATTCCAAGGAACAGCATACAGAGGAATATTCACATTCACTCGTAATGGAAGATACAGTAGAGGATGCATCTATAAAACATTCCGATAGTGCAGTGAAGGACATTCCTGTCCTACCTTCTCTTGAAAGTGTAGATGAAAGTACAATTTTAGATTCCTTTGTTAATAAGCAAGGTAAGCTACTGTCCTCTTAATCTGGTTCACCCTGTCCATCATTAATCTTACCAAATTTCATTTGATGCAGAATTCTTTGTCGAGGAATCCTTGATTTTTTAAACAGGGTTATGGATTTATGGAAAGTAAGAATTTGAGATTGTCAGAGATTGAATTTTCTCTAGGGTTCAGCCCATTTGCCTTCTCTTGGAAGTCAAGATATTTTGTTTGAATGTTTTTTAATGATTTAGAACCCAACACCGCCTAACTGTTCTTGCGTTCCACAGAAGCTTTTAAAACTTTGGAATGATTTCTGGGTTAACGATTGCTAGAGTTGTCAACCTGTAATGGGTGTAGAGAAATTTGTTTATTGTTTTCCTTCTCGGTTACTTTGAATGACACTTCAGATTTCTGGAATTTGATTTGTTAGTTGGTTAGTTTCCATCACATTTCTCGCTGTTATAATCCATTTTCACTCGCACCGAAACTGGGGAACCCCTTATATCCAAGGACCTGGACTTGAGGTCACTATTTGCAGTGGCGTTATCAAGGACTGTTTAGATGAGAAAATAAAAGTTTCTCATTTCTTTTCCAGGATGTCAGGGCCATTTACAACTAATATGTGGAGTACAAAAGTTTATATGAAAATATAATGCTGTGATATTTTTTGTTCAAACATGGTTAGTGTTGACTTAATATTACTGTTGTGATATGTGATGCTCGGACTTTTCGAAATAGCCAGAGTACCCTTGTCGTGTGGGTATGGGTACTTCAATCGGACTATTACACAATTTTCGTGATTTTAGTCAAATGAGTTATTACAATTGCTACTAATGCTTTTAGGTTAATCATGTTGACAAAAAAGCATATTAACAATGTTGATAGGATAATAAGGTTGACAAAATAGCCATATTAACAAAATTGGGACTCTTTATCACTCTATTCCCGTGTCTTACATTTTAGAAAATAAAAGATTCGACACTTATTTATGTACTCATACCCGACTCTGGGCATTATGGGTCTTGATATCTAGGATCTGCAGTAATCTCTATGAAACTTTTTGAAATGTTGAGGAACACTACATGTTGAGGAGGATGACATGAAAATCAAAAATTCCAATGATTATCTTGAAGATCCTATTAGTAGTGATGATATGAGAGACTTCTAGACTTTTCTAGTCTTAGTTGTAGATAATATCTTTATTGTATTAGTGATTTTAGAAGTTGTTATTTTCTATTGTTTGGTAATTTGGGACTTTCAATTTTATTTTTTTATTTTTTTATTTTTTTAAAGATGGTTAATAATATATTACAAACATATTTTTGTATTTTTACATGCTTTGTGTTTGTCATATTTCAGTCAATCATTTTGCAGTTTGAGTTAGCCGTTAGGTTATTTTTGGTGTGTCTAATAACAATCAACCTGTTTTATCGTCTTTTGACAATGAATTTTTTAGCAAAATTTGAAATGCTACTGATTTTAATTTTTTGGTTATAACATCTCAATGTGTTATTTCTACAGGTTGTAATTATGCTAAAGGCAAATGGGTTGCAGACAGCCGGAGACCATTGTATTCCGGATTTGGATGTAACCAGTGGCTATCTGATATGTGGGCATGTAGACTAACCCGGCGAACTGATTTTTCTTACGAAGGTTATCGTTGGCAACCAGACAATTGTGAGATGAGAGATTTCGAGGGTTCCAAATTCTTGAGAAGGTATATGTTCTTTGTGCCAATTTTAGTTCTTACCTTTTTTAGGAAAAATTGCTATGTTAGTCCGAAACATATTGTTCCAAGTAGTAAATTAAATTGGTTCCCATCCTTTAAAAAGGAGCGAATCAGTGGTCAACATTTCTCTATTTTTACGGAACTAGTCCTAGTGGATAGGATTTCCATCCAAAAGTATTGATATTCAGAATAAATCTCCACACGTGAAATACCGAGCAATAGCAGGCAAAAGTATTGATATTCCGAATAAATCTCCACACCTGAAACACCAAGCAATAGCAGGCGGTGGGGGCTGATTAGGGGTGTAGCTCAGGTGCTGGCAATGAGGACTGCATGAGCCACTGATAGAGTTTTGGAGGGGGAGTGGCAGTGGTGGTGGGGTGGTTGGATTGGCATGGATGGATTTTTCTTTTATTTTCCATTTCTTTTTTCCCTTTTTCTCCTTTTCTTTTTCTTTTCTTTTCATATTTTTAATTTAGAAAAAGGGTATCACTATCGTTCTAGTAAAACAATGATTTCTTAATGTATTTTGGATGAAAACCATCCATTTGTACTAGTTATGCAACAAAAGCAAAAAAGTTTAAACTCGCTCTTTTCGAAGTTGGGGGTGAACTTGCTATTCAGTCAATAGATTGGGTCCAATGCTGCGATTTTACCTTTCTTAAGATTTATGGTTTTCTGTACTGGCAATGACATGTGAATCTGCTAATGACTTTTGTTGTCAAAACTGTAGTCAACATTGGAAACTTTCTCATCAATCAATTTCTCTAAACTAATAGTGTCCTTTAAAATCGTCATAAATTGTGGATAAATATGTCTTCTCTTTTTTGACTTGCAGTCATGAACATTGACGATGACTTAAACAAATAAAAAAGAGTGAAGAAAAATAGCATACTGGATTAAGTAACTTGTGTTGTTTATTACTGTATTGCCGTAAGCGTTTCTTCCATTCTCGAGGAATTAAAGAATTATGTTTCATTTTAAGCTCTTAAAAATATAACTATATTTCAGAATGCAGGACAAGACTATTGCGTTTATAGGAGATTCACTGGGCAGACAGCAATTTCAATCTCTCCTGTGCATGGTCAGTGGTGGCTTGGAAAAACCAGATGTTGAAGATGTTGGATGGAAATATGGCCTTGTTAAACCACGAGGCGCTGTTCGTCCTGATGGATGGGCTTATCGGTTTCCTGACACAAATACTACAATTCTATACTACTGGTCAGCAAGTCTTTGTGGAATACAGCCAATCAATATCACAGATCCAGCCACTGAATTCGCCATGCATTTGGATCAGCCACCAGCTTTTTTGAGTCAATTTCTTGCTCAGTTCCATGTCGTGATTCTTAATACGGGTCATCATTGGAATCGGGCAAAGCTCAAAGCAAACCACTGGGTTATGCATGCAAACGGAAATCCTGTAACTGACAGGAAGCTAGCAGAAATCGGCAATGCTAAGAACTATACGATCTATAGTATTGCCAGATGGCTCGATTCACAAATTCCATTACATCCAGGGCTAGAAGTTTTTTTCCGAACAATTTCGCCTCGTCATTTTTTGAATGGAGATTGGAACACAGGAGGTAGCTGTGACAATACCATTCCACTGTCTAGGGGTAGTGAAGTCTTGCAAGACGAATCAAGCGATCTTGTTATTGAAGGTGCTATCAGGGGCACAAAGGTAAAGATCTTGGATATAACTGCTATTTCTGAACTGAGGGACGAAGGGCATATATCTCGGTACAGTATAAAAGCATCAGACGGTATAAATGATTGCTTGCATTGGTGCCTTCCTGGTATTCCTGATACATGGAACGAGCTGCTTTATTCACAACTATAACACTGTGATGCCCAAAATGAAGGCATCAAGCCACCAACTCATATTCTTTTGCTTACAACATGGCTTCTGTATTTGATTTATTTTTTCATTCGTAGAAACCTTATCAACTTCTCAGGCAGTTGGGGACAGGGGGCTTATTCCTATAGTAACACTACTGTTATTAAAAATGAGAGCGATACACTTGATGTTAAACTTAATATCAGCTGGAAGATCGAAAATCTGCAGAAAGTGGTCAAAGGTTCAGGACAGAAATAGTTCTATTATCCTGTGAAATAGGTTTTTACTTATTTTTTCAATTTGTTATGAAATAGAAAGTTCTTAGTTGAGTTTGTTGTCTGATGGCTATCCTTGACAAGTGGCTTGTACACATTCAAGGCCCCTTCAAGACAATTGTTATATATTTTTGGCAGTTTGGATTTCATATTTGTTTATATGTAGCTAATTTTCGTGTTCAAATATATGACTATGTATTTTGCGTACTGATTAGCTGGTGTTCTTGTGTTTTGTGATTTTAGAGAGCAGTTGAATATCGAGTTTTGTTGGTGATCTTGTGTTTTTCATGCCTCAGATGTGGGAAGCTTTATTCATCTCTACTTGGATTAGGTATCTATTATGGTGTTGAGATTATGAGATTGTTGTGCTAATTCAACTCTTGATTAGAATACTAGGTAGCGGTGAAGCATATACTCGAGTATTTTTGAAGAATGAAGGATATTTTGCTTGTCTAATGTGGATTTTTAATTCAATAGACTCCATGAAGTCGAATATTTGTGTAGTATTTAGTTAGACAATCTATCACTACACTGCTTTCAAGGTCTACCTAATATACATAAAATCCAGTGTCACTCCATACCCTAGTGAGTGGCAATGGTCGAATCCATCTCAGTATAGACTTTTGTCACTATTCGTTGAAGACATAAATTAACACCTATTTAAGGGGTGCAGTTCTACCCTGGTTCTTAAGAACATCTCCTCCTGTACCCAATCCAAGATTGCTTTTGTAGAATCGATCACTATACAGTTCAACTTCTTCGAATGATGAGATTACGCCACGAGCTCCTCCTTTTATTTTAAGAATAAAGCTATATGTAAAGAATTTTTTCACGGATTTTTTTTTTCTCAGATGACACTTGACGATATTTCATTGAAAGGTTTTTTAAAAAAATAGTCCAATCAGATGTTGCCAACGCAATGCTCATAAAAGTAATGTAAGGAAAAAGTCTGTATGTATAGGTTTTTTCCTTATTGTAATGTATGGCCTCGTTGTCTTTTGAGTCATAAAGTTTTTTCCTTATTGTAATGTATGGCCTCGTTGTCTTTGAGTCATAAAAAACGGAGCAAAAATTTATAAAGATTTCCTAATCTTGAATAACATAATGATACTCATTCAGTTTTTTTTTTTTTTTTTAAATCCCATATGCAGTGATTGGATATTCAAATGAAACACTAAAAAAATTCTGAACTTTTGTTGCCAAAAATTGTTTCACTACCAGAACCAGGGCAATGCGAAGAGCCCCCGAGAATTTTCGGGAGCTAAGGCGGAGATTAATTTTTTTTTATAAATACGGATTAAAATTTAAAAAATAAAGATAACATTTGAGGCAAGATATTTTGACATTCCATATGAAATATGACAAACATTAATATTTCTCTACACACAATGTTATTGGCCTCGTTCACCATCTAAGTTCTAACATTATTTCACATTTCGGGCCTATTATCTTCTTTGGTGTTGAAACAGTAACTTTAACAAGATACCCCCACACTCATAATTATTTACACGAAGATTTTCTTCATTTTCATAATTCACAACGGGTCTTTTCCGTTTTCTTTTAGGACACTTTATTTAAAAGGTAATTTGTTAATAACACAGCTTCCATTCACATGTTTTCAGATAATCCAGAACTTACTAATATTGCATTTATCATTTCTTTTAATGTACGATTTTTCCGTTTAACAACTTCATTTTGTTGAGGAAAATAAGGTACAGTGGTTTCATGTATGATTCAGTATTGTGCACAGAATTCAGCAAATTGTGTTTCATACTCACCGCATCAATCACTTCTTAACATCTTAATTTTCTTATTAAGTTGATTTTCAATTGCATTCTTATAGAGAATAAATTTCTCTATAGCTTCATCAGAATAAATTTCTCTATAATTTCGTCCTTATTTTTAAGTAGATACACATAATAGTATTTTGTGCTCTCGTCAACAAAAATAATAAAATACTTGTCGTCACCTCTTGTTTGTACAACTTTTAAATCACATACATCGCTGTGAATTAAATAAAAAAAGGTTCTGTTTAATTGATTTAAATGATGACTTTGTCAATTTTGTTTCAACAGAGGTTTCGCACTTGTATTTTGAATTAATATGGAATGTCGGTATACAATTCAAGTTAATTAATCTACGCAATGTATCATAACTAACATATCCTAGTCTACCATGCCACAAAATGGAATACTCAATCAAGTAAGCAGAAGAATCAACTTTATTTTCGACATCACAACCATTATTTAATAATCTTCATCCCTTAAAAACAAAAGAAAATTTTCTCTTCTTTGCAAATAACAAAATTTTATCTCTTGTCTGCATCCGTAATTTCTCATTTTCTCTCAAAATCTTAGTGGTGATATTGTTCTAATCCTAAGTCAGTTCGTCGGAGTAGTCTATGAAGTACCCAGAGTCTATTGATTTTTCGTTGTATCCTGGGAAATAGATGATCGAACTAAATCTCAAGCACATACGATAAGGGTGTGAGCCTATTTTAAGGAAAATGTGTTCACAGGCCTTTCAAAGTTCATTGAGTTTTTATTTCCTGCAATTTATATTACTTGTTCTTTTTTTATTAATAAAATTATTTAATTTGTATTATTTTGGCTAACACTTGGTTAGTTAGCTCTCCAATCAGTATTGTTTATACGGTATCTTTTCTATCGGTATGTGTTCTGTTCATATGTAAGCTAGTTGCACTGCCAATATGTGTTCTGTTCATACGATAAGTTCACATCCGATATTTATGTTCGTACGGTAAATTAGTTGTCCATCCGGTATATGTCTATTCGGTATTTGTTAAGCCGATATTTATTCACTACTATTTTACAATAAAATTTACATCCATAATTTAGAATTTAAGACATAATTCACTCTATAGTTGGTAAACCTGATAGAGTATACAATGTCAAGGTAAATGGCACGTAAGCCTTCATGATTTTTTCTGTACTCCAAAATAATATTTATATTATTTTTTTGTGTGAATGGTGGTTGATATATATAATATATTTTTATTTGAAATAAATAACTAAATTGGAATAGTTGATCGAGTTGTAAAAGATGTGGAATTTATGTGGAATATCAGCAGTTCAAATTACACTCAACGTGCATGTTTAAAAATCTATGATTGGACGTTGGGCTTCTTTGATCATATAAATATCTGGGATAACTGCAACTATGGTTTAAAACCTTTTATTTCTTGTAGATTTTATCTAAATCTTTCATTTGTGCCATCATAGTTTCAAATATTTCATTTCATTGCGGTAGAAGGACAAATGGATGAAATATATCTATTTAACCGTTAGTTGATCAGAAATGTTGACTTTTATCAAATATAAAAGGAAAAATGGTAATTTTATAATTTTAAAATAAAACAATTGAAAAATTAAATAAAAAAAGTAAAGAAAAAAGGATCTCTCTCCTCCCACCCACTAAACCAAACCAAATCAAATGCTTACACGGGGATTCACACCCTGGTGTAGAGTCCCCTAACGAGAGGGAGGGCCCACGACTAATAAAAAAATCGTGGGCCCCCTTCTTGTGAGGGGGGTTGCACACTCTGGTGTACATGTAACATGACCCATCCCCCACTATAGGCTCTTGTCGTCACCGCCTCCACTACCACCATCACTACTCATCGTCGTCGTTGCCTTCTTTTCATCTGTAACAGTTAAAACCTATTTGAAGATAATAGTAAAGGAAATTTTTTTACCTTGAACTCATTCAGTTTCGTTACCCTTCAATAATAGTGACCTGATTTATCTTGTTGGATCTGTTGGCATGTTAATCAACATCTGTCCTAATGTATACAAAAATTAAGAAAGTAAAATACAATTATAGGATGAGGAACTGATTGACCCCAAATTTTGGTGGATAGACTTTAGTTTTTGTTGGATGGATGAAAACTCTATGGCCATCATTTCCCAAGCTTGGTCCATCGTCTAGTCTTTTCTTTGTCAAATCCACAACGGAAGGACTACAATTATCTATCTCAATTATTTTAGGTGTTAGTAGTTTTCCATTATTAGACGGGATCTCTACCAAATTCAAGAAATTCTTGAGGATTAGCAGAAATTCTCGAGACTTGGAAAATGAGTACTTATGGCTCTCAAGTGCCCAAATTTGTCTCCAAAATTAGCAGAAATTTTAGGTTGAGAAATTCCCCATCATTCGTGACTTGTTTCTACTAAAAATGGCAAGTAACATGATAGTGTCAGAGGAAGTTATTGGATAACTTAGTGGAAAATAAAATTGAGAATTATATTTTTACGAAATATTGCTGGAAGTTATTTTTTGGGCTATATATTTCTCGAAAATGATTTTATCTTTACAATTGTTTTATTGAGACATTGTTGTCAAGTAAAACATGAGGGGTCTGAAATTTGGTTGTTATGGATATCGTTATATCATGTGAGTTGTTGTCCAAAGATGTCAAAATAGTTAATAGCTAACAAATTAACTTTAGGATATCATGGTGT